>JAGVSP010002918.1:0-34874 GCA_022494985.1 Micrasema minimum
CAATTTGCAAAATTTTATCGAAGAAAAAATTTACTTCGTATTCAATTTTTTCGAAAACTATGGGTCAAATAAAATAAAAATATTCTACAAAATCGACTCTTAATATGACGTAGATTCACTGATTTCCCGCTTGTACATCGAGTTTTCGTTACACCATGTATATACTAAA
This sequence comes from Micrasema minimum, assembly GCA_022494985.1. Taxonomy (NCBI): domain Eukaryota; kingdom Metazoa; phylum Arthropoda; class Insecta; order Trichoptera; family Brachycentridae; genus Micrasema; species Micrasema minimum. Next base: position 170 of record JAGVSP010002918.1, read on the forward strand.
CTTTATAGCTCGGTAAGGCTGAGATAAGCATTATAGTCAAAATTAAGAAAGGGCTTTTACGATTGTTTACGATTGATGTGGAGCGAATGTGGGCTTTTACGATTGATGTGGAGCGAATGAGTGATGAAAAAACGGCTAAAAGCAGTTTAAAAGCAAGTGTGCCTGGATGTAGAGGAAGGCCCAGAAAGATGTGGCATGACCAAGTACGACAAGTACTTGAAAGTGGACACGTGAAAAGCCGGAATAATCGGCGTATGTGCATGAGAAGATGTATGAATGTAGAGGAAGCAAAGGAAGTATGTCAGGACAGAGTGGAATGGCGTTCTATTCTCTCTGCCTACCCCTGCGGGGAACCGGCGTGATGGTTAGTTAGTTAATTAGTTTTGTTTATAGTTAGAGTGATTTAAGAATACATTAGGCGATGGTGTACATTATATAATCTACTACTACTACTTCTACTTTCCCTTATCCGCACCCAATGGTGCATAGGGCACTGCATTGGTACATCAAGTACAGCGTCTCTCGATCATTTTATTACAAGAAGGTAGGATGATCGGTCTTATTCTTCAGTACCAGTCCAACGTATCACACTGAAAATATTAAAATTTAAATCACATGTAAATAAATATTTTTTGCTTAAATTATATTCTGTGATGGCAAATGTGCAGGGAAATGTCCCAAGAACGTATTGGATTAACAAACATGAAGAGGTTTAACGCTATATGAATATGGCAACCGTGGCCAAGCAACCATTATAACAATATGCTGTGATAACGCGATGGACGAAGGACCTCGCGAAACATAAAATTAGGCATAATATTGTAAAAAGCGATGAAGAGCCAATTAGAAACATAATATAATATGTGAAATTGGTTTTTAATATCTAATAATAACAATAGCAACTTCCAATAACTGGAGTCGTGAAGATGCGGCGTTAGACCTGGCTTGGGCATGTACTCCGGATGCCTGGGGAGAGCCTGAACCCGAGCTGCCTCTTCTTTACGCCTGCAGGATCCCGCCATGACCATCCTACGGATGTATTCGGTGGAGCTGATGGATGCGGGCCTGACGTGGGAGGAGGCGAGAGAGCTGGCTGGTGACAGGGTCTCCTGGAGGGATCTAGGGATGTCCACATGCTCCACATAGGAGCGAACGTGGCGAAGGAAGAAGAATAATAACCGAAGGCGGCGAAGGCGTTTCGGCTGGCTAGGCCATATACTACGTATGCCTCCCGAGAGCCTTAACCATGCTTGCCTATTTTACAAGGCATCAGGTTCTCGACGTCTTGGTCGTCCACTGTTGTGGGACGTGGACTTGACTTGGGAGGATGCACGGGAGCTGTTGGCCGATCGCTTGGCCTGGAGGCAGTTTGTGGAATCCATATGCTTCACATAGAGAGCGGATATGGTATGATGATGATGTGATGATGAATAATAACGCAAAACGTCTCCACGTATCCACATACTCGTACAACGCTTTCTGTTATGTGTTTATTTTTACCCATATTTTATTTATTAATAATACCTTTATTACCAAATTTCGTTTAAGATTAATAACCTTGAAGAGACTGTTTAAAAGGCTGTGAGGGTGCGTGTTGAGAATTCAGTATTTAGTCTCGTGTTCATAAACCATTAATCTCATAAAATGTTTTTATTTTCGCTCCTTTAATATCCGCCATGCTGCGTGAAATATTATATACAAATTATTATTTAAAAATTACCTTCGCATGAAATGGCAACTTTAAGTTGACAGCACCCTATTTAGATAAAGAAGCTTTTATATAATGATACCAAATGACAAATCCTTAAACATTTTAATCTATAGTATTTTTATACTCTGTTTTTCATCTAGAGTCTATTATAAAATCATATTTTCAATGTTAGCCACAAATATTTTATCTGAATTCCACTTTTTTGGAAAAACAAAGTTTTGAACTATCGCTCCGGAAATTAAAAGCATTTTCCAAGATGTATGAAGATATATTAACTATTTTTAAATAACTTCTGAGTTTTGAAGAATATTAGGTATTTGTAGCGGTTATTTTTTATTTGAATTAAAACAAAACCTTATATAATACCTTATAACTTTATTTTTAAAACCGATAAACTGTTATTTGAAAAGTTTTTACTTTGATCTCGTTTAACCAAACCTCTCTATAGTCGAGTAAATATAAAGTTTTAGAATTCATGACAGACTCTTTAGTAAATTGGTTATTATACACAGTAGTGAAGAATGCTATTTTATTAAGAATTTTACGTGACTTCGTATTTTTATGGGAGTTGAATCCTGAAAAATACTTAAGCTTGATATTTCACGCCAAATAAAAAATTATCTTATGGTGATTATTAATATTTATTTCCAAGCACACCTAACAATAAATTATGGTACACAATAAATCCTTGTATGAAACGAGGCTTAGAAAATCGCTCTTTGGGAAATTTGAAATACTCAATATTTACTAAAAATTAAAAAAATTGTAAAATCGTGTTAAAAGAAGCCATTATGTACAAAACCTGTATGAAATACTTAAATATTTCAATTTCGGGCTGCTTTCAAATAGTCGGAAATAACTGTGCCAGAAATCAGGAAACAAGTCGTGTTGGAGTGGGATTTTAACCTAGAGATTCTAATCCGGAATCCTCGAATCTACCACTAAACCACAACCCGGTTCAATTCTAACATTATCCCCCGAAGTGCAATTAATGGAACCTACTACTACTACTTATTTCTCTTATCCGCACCCAATGGTGGATAGGGCACTGCATTGGTACTTCAAGTGCAGTATATCTTGATCGGTTTATTACATGAAGGTAAGATGATCAGTCTTATGCTTCAGAACCAGTCTGAACCAATATGAAAATCACATGTAAATAAATATTTTATGTTGATCCCCTACGGTTATCCAAACTTTTCCAATGCAACCTACTCCATACAAACATATTTTTATTGACTGGTCTACTATAGGTAGGACAAATAACAAGTCTATTGATGTTGATCCCACTTCCGTTACCAACTACCCTGTAAAGATCCTGAGTGGTTGTAAGATATTGGAGCGTCTTATTTAACTTTCCACAAAACCATTCCTCTTATAAGTCCATCCTTACCGCAAAACCCTTCGAAAAGTTTATCAGGAAGACAAGGTTTCACCGCAAAGGAAATCTGAGTGATTCCTTGAACCCTTACGATGTATTGAACACTAAACGTAGGTAAGATTTGACATACAACATTTTAAGTGCGTCCAAATACTTGTAGACAAAAACTGGATTTCACCCATTACGGGCTAATAATTACAATTTGACATCTCAACAGAGACGAGAAACTTGGAAGGGAATATGGATATCTAGGGCCACTTAACCCAGCCAATGACAGTTCATAAGCCCTGTAAACGCCTAGATATCCATATTCCCTTCCAAGTTTCTCGTCTCTGTTGAGATGTCAAATTGTCAGATTAGATATTATTAAAAAATCATTCAATCAGCTATTTTTTTATTGCGTTGCGTATTTTGCTTACACTGAAAATGAAGGTTTTTCACATTATCTTAATTTGAAGATTATTTCAATTTTTTTATACTACTTTTCCTTGTTAACACCAAGTGGTGCATAGGGGCACTGCATTACAACACCATGTGTAGAGTATTATGATAATTTTTATATCTTGGATTATCCTTATCACATTATGAAACCTTAAATGCATTTTCCTCTATGTTGATCAAGATACACTGTACTTGATGTAATTATGCAGTACCCTATGCACCATTACGTGTGGACAAGGAAAAGAAGTAACAATGGTTGCATTAACTTAAAATCGGTCTCAGAAATGTCTCACCAGTCCTAAAATCGCCAAAAAAAAACCTACAAATATTTCCCTGCTCAACATAACTGTCAGATACGTCAAAACAGATTCATTCCTCGTTGTTGAGTCACCGAATTATATTGTTACTTAGTTTTGAGGGCCATCAAGACAGATCTAATAAATGCCAGGAAGGCAAACCTCCTTCCGTAGTTCAAACTCATTATACGGAGTAACAAAACTCGTAGTACAAGCCGAGTCGATTGTCTTAGTAATACTACTTTTTGATTAGAGCTTTTTGACTTGAACTTTTTGATTTGAGCTTTTATAAACTGCATATGTTAATAAATTTATTTATTTATTTATTCACGCCTATGGGGCTTTTACAAAACAAATGTAAGTATCAGTACCGAAGCAACGCATGTACATACATAATTTAATATAATAATACAGGCATACATAATATGATTTTAAGATAAAACAAAAGAAAAACAATAAAATAAAATTATTATAATAACTATGGACAGTCATCGAACAAGGATCACTTGTTCGGTGATAAAAAAAACTATGGACAGTCATCGAACAGGGATCACTTTTTCGGTGATAAACAGTAATGTCGTTAATATTGTTTGTTATCTTATGGTTCAGAGTATGTAAATATTTATTTATGGAAGTATTTTGTAAGATTATGTTTAATCTGCATTTCATTAGTGTGAAAGAGATCAATGGTATCACCTAGTTTGTTGCCAATAATTGCTAGCTTATTTCTTAAACCATGGTAATGCATGTTAGTGTGGGTTTTTTCTTTTTGGAACAAAGCATTATACCTCGTAGCTCTCTGTGGAACTCGAAAATTTATCAATTCAATTAAATCAACACAGTCAAAAAAAGATATAACAATTTTGTAGAGCAACATAAAAATCAAATATATATTTTCGGTCACATAGCGATGGAAGTCTTAGTACAATCTGCAGTGCACTGTAATCAAAATTATCACCAGACAAATTTAGTTTGTAGTTAATAGCCTTAAGAACTTTCTCTGTATTGATTCTAAGGATTTAATATGAACTGAATAATGCGGTGACCAGATTTGAGTGCAGGTATGTTCTTTGAACATCCTTCGTCAAATCTTAATGTGTTTAATTATTTTACAATAACTAAGGTTAAATAACGACGACGTAGCGAGTGACGTATTGGGTAACCAAACACCTAGACAGTGTCTAACTTGAAAATTGACTTTTCTAGTAGACACGGTAGTATTTTTCAAGTATGGAATGTCACTTCTCTGAAATTCTTGTTCATGTATAGCTTGTAAAGGAAACAGCATGAATGTACGAGTATAAATATAATGTATTATGTAATATATCTTGTTAATGTGATATAATAATATGTAGGTAAAACAAGAAATTCGCAACAACTCCCCCAAGAAACGTAATTAATTAATATCCACTTTACTGAAAATTTGCTATTCAATTTCAATTCAGGATGGTTTACTTGATATAATTAGATCCTATAGAATGTAATGATATTACTGAGTATCTGTAAATTTAAGGTTTTGTCCACTCGTGGCATAGTGGTAGCACATTTGGCTCGCTGGTTCGATTTCCGTAGGGATTAACATGAAATATTTATTTGTTTTATTTTATTTATTTATTTCATATATATACGGTACTCTGTACCTTTTACAATAATAAGTAAAATAGTAAACAAAACAACACAACAATATTAGGACTACAATATGCATAACAATAATAATAATTATTATTATAATAACAATATTGATGATGCGACAACTACATGAAGATGCTAAATATGAATTATTAATTAAATATGAAAAAAGTTTTAAAAAAATGGATTAAAAATTTAAAATTTAAAATTGTTAATAAATTAGTAAGTATTATAAAGTACATTAGATTATATGTAGGTATATGATCAGACAAGCAAGCAAGCAATGCACCCCTAAAACATGACAACGACATGTTAAAAAAATCTAGTCTTGTGCTATACTCGTTACCCTCAAGCCGGTTGACTAGAGAATACCTTTGATGGTTCGATTTTAATTTGGCAACATTAAACAATGATTGTAGCCTGTATTTGCATGTGATTTTCGTATTAATATTTCCTGTGCGATACCTTTTGCTCGATCACAGATCACTAGCGACTCGGTAATAAGCGACGTGATAACGATTTCTTACCCATGGATGTTTAACGTTTTCGCGATCACAATGGAACACGCGTTAAAAGTTATCGATCGGGATTATTAAACGAGCGCATACTAGTCGCGAGCCATTTCCCGAGATATATCTTATTCGCACATATCTTTCTTCATTCGCACATTCAATCTTTATTATAATTTAGCCGGTTTTCGGCAAGCCGAATATTGAGAAAAGCAGTCGACATTATAAAAAATCCGACAAGCGCGTTGATTTAACGTTTGACGTAAGGCCGCGATATTGCGTGCATCGGCCCCGCTCGGCTCAGATCGGCTATGCTCGGCTATCGATAACACGGTATCGAATGAATGTCACTGTGATCGATCAAATCGTTAGGGCTAGCGTGGTTAACGTGGTTAGCACGGTTTTAACTACGTCGATAGTTATCTGTGATTGAGCAACTTGGACTGGTACTGAAGCGTAAACTGATCATCCTACCTTCACGTAATAAAATTATCAAGAGACACTGCACTTGGTGTACCAATGCAGTGCCCTATGCATCAATGGAGTCGATAAGTGAGAGTATTAGTAATATTAGTAGTATCTTAATTTCAAATAATGCAATCTTCTTCAACATTATCATCAGCATATTTAGTAAAAATACAAAAAATAATACTCGATGTATAAACGGGAAACTAGTGAATTGACGTCATATTTGGAGTAGATTTTGAACTTTTTTAATTTTTTTATTTGACCCATATTTTTCGAGAAAATTGAGTAAGAAATGATCAAATATATCATTTATTTAGTCTAATTAATACTATCTATAAGACAAAACAGAATAAAGAAACCGCATTTTAATAAGAATTTGTGGAATTTTACTTAATCTGCTATACTTATGAAAGCTTTTAAGAGAAAAAAAAAATTACATTTTACACATTCGACTCAAAATATAATGTAGATTCACTAGTTTTCGGGTTGTACTGGGTACGAGTTTTGTTACTCCATGTATTATTTCGGTTTAAACGGTTGAATCAAACTGCATAAAAGTTTGAATTCGTGTATGTTAATAATTAATTAATAATTATTATATTAATCCCATTTTAATGCATTTCCTGTTCAAAAGTTTGTTAAAGAAAAAACAATTTCGTTATGTTAATTTTTTTAAATTGTTTTCATACATATTTTTAACTAACTAACTAACCATCACGCCATTTCCCCGTAGGGGTAGGCGGAGAGGATAGAACGCCATACCACTCTGTCCTGACAGACTTCCTTTGCTTCCTCTACATTCATACATCTTCTCATGCATGCCGATTATTCCGACTTTTCAGATGACCACTTTCAAGTACTTGGTCAAGCCATGTCTTTCTCGGCCTTCCGCGGCTTCTTTTATCCAGGCACACTTGCATTTTTAAACTTCTTTTAGCAATTCTTTCATCACTCATTCGCTCCACATGAACAAACCATCGTAAAAGCCCTTTCTTAATTTTGTCGATACTGCTTACAAATTTTTCCTTTTTTACCAATGCACAAAAAGATTAGAGCTTTTTTACATCATACATTGTAATAAATCCCTTGGATATGACAAAATAGGCGGGAAACTCACAAAGAACTTCCAACATGGCGGATGTACGGAACAAAGGCAATCTACGAACATGGTCGGCCTCCGCAAACAAGTTTATTGTGTTTGTCCAACAAATTATTAAGAGACAAACTTATTTGTATCGCCATGAACATAACAGAAATATGATTAATCATGTCCAATAATAATTATGATGTATTATTATGGGAAATTTCCAAAAATTACTTTAAGAGCATACTCCACCTCGTGACTCGCGGCCGCTCTCCCATACAAACGTATTCCTCGATTTTCTACCTGGATTTAACATAAGAGCAATGAATTTTTCACACATTTTAGATATCAACCAGATGCGTGTTTGCATTGTCTATTTTTTTAATCATTTATTTATCTGATATTATTGATATCTCAACAGAGACAGAGAAACTCTGGAAACGAATGTGGGTTATCTAGGCGTTTACAGGGCTTATGACCTGTCATTGGCTGGGTTTAAGTGGCCACTTGATGTATTACAACATTCCCTATTCCGCCCATCATCTGACAACCATGTATGACAAATTTTTGAAACTTGTATATATGTTGAGTTTGTTACAGAAGAATCCACATGCGAGTTGTGTTTACGACAGATTTGAAATATTTTTAATATTCTTTCCCTATAGTGACATCTGTTGAGAATATAGTTAAGCATTTTTTTGGGGCAACCCAGCCAATGACAGGTCATAAGCCCTGTAAACGCCTAGATAACCCACATTTGTTTCCAGAGTTTCTCTGTCTCTGTTGAGATATCAATAATATCTGATATCAGCCCAGCATGGGTATAATCCAGTAATTTGTCTACAAGTATTTGTATTCATTCAAAAATGTTGATGTTAAAAATTTATTTATCTCTTTTCATAAAAATAAAATACTGTATTGTAAATAAATAAATAGTAAAATCAATCAATCATCGGACTTACTGCTGCAGGATATCTCTGAATAAATCACGACGTGTCAGTAAAAAAATATTACAAGCATTAACGTAAAACTCATAACCTAAAACAATATAAAACTTTTATACGTGTAGCATATTGAAACGGGATAAGAAACGAGAATAAGCCTTCCGTGTAACAATAAATAAGGCTTTAGATCCTTTAACTATTCACGATAGAAAACGTTTATGACGTCAATATTTTAATTATTTCTAAGAACTAAAGATACCGTAAATATTTAGCAAAATGTTATTTTTTGTTTTTCTCCCACGTGAAGGTAGTACTAATTATAGTACCTGTATCTTACTAATAAAGTGCGCCGTAAAACTTTTTCGTTAAATAATTCGAGCTTTTATTTCAGGGTAATAGAAATATACTGATTGTTGTGATGTAATCACTTTAGTTCTTAAAATTTTGGTTGCTTAATAATGTTATATTGCACCACGAATACTTAACTCAAAAAAGTCAGCTTTGTGAAATGGTAAAAATCTGATTTTATTTCGGTACCTAACACTTAATTTTTTAAACTGATCATCATGCAAATACTAACATGGGTATTAATTTTTAAGATAAATTTAAATATAAAAAGCAAATAAACATTGGAGAGACATCTTCAGGCGTCTTCTAGTAAGTAATTAAGTTCGGAAAGAGCCTTACCTACACCAATAAAATTTGATTGCCAAAAAAATGCTTAACAATCCTCTCAACAGAAGTCACCAGCATAGAAATTCTCTGTAATGTGATGCGTTGAAGACGAGTTCAATGTATAGAAGTTTCAAAAATTTGTCATATATGGTTATCAGATGATGGGCGGAACGGGGAATGTTGTTATGCTTTAAGTGGCCACTTAACCCAGCCATTGACAGGTCATAAACCCTGTAAACGACTTGATAGTCCACAATCGTTTCCAGAGTCTCTCTGTCTCTGTTGGGATATCAATAATAGTAATAATCGTTTTATATAAAGTCAAAATTAACTAATAACTTTGATCATATGTGCAATTAATGACTTTTGTAAACCCAATTATTACATTCCTGCTATCTTTTTTTTAATAAATCGTGCAACAGGCCCAGTATAACTAATTAGATGAACTAATTATACAAAATTTGAAGCGTTAGGTCAGAAAACTGAACAATTACACGTCCTATTTTTAATCAGAAAACTATTTAGTCTGTCGAAATTTATTGTTAATATAGCTAATAATACAAATAACTTATTCGATTATTTACGTTTTTAAAGGCATTCAAAATATCATTATCTACTTAAACGTTTACATAATTAAAAACATTAACTGTCAGGTCAGCCAAACGCGGTCCATTCATTATTCAATCCTAACTAACTGACTAACTAACCATCACGCCATTTCCCCGAAGGGGTAGGCAGAGAGGATAGATCGCCACACCACTCTGTCCTGGCATACTTCTCTTGCTTCCTCCACATGCATACACCTTCTCATGCACGCACGTCGATTATTCCGACTTCTTACATGCCCACTTTCAAGCACTTGTTAGACTTGATCTCGCCATGTCTTTCTAGGCCTTCCTCGACTTCCATATCCAAGCACAGTCGCATCATGTATTTTTTTAGCCGTTCTTTCATCATCCGTTAGCTCTACATACCGAACCAACGTTAAAGACCTTTCTTAATTTTGTCGATAATGCTTATCTCAGCCTTGCTTTCTGCTCTAATTTCAACATTAGTGCACCCTGTCATACATAGTTATACCACACATTCGCTTGAGAGATCGCATTTTTGTATTCCATGGAACAGTTTGAAAAACGGAACAGAATCTTGTTCAGTTTTCTGAACCATGTAAAGTGCGCGTAAGACATGCCCCAAAATATTATTAAAACATCCAGGATTATGAAACATTCCGGTTTATAAAATAATAAGGTTGTTATAAATAACAACAACAGAAGTTTCTTGTTATTTCCTCCCGCCAACAAAAGATCTCAGCCCCGTTGTCTCAGAGTCTTCTATTTGTAATTTATTAATCATCCGCTTTGTTGTTTTATAAACTTGTTCGTACAATTCCGAAACGGTAGACAAAGAGGGTTGTTCCTTTGCTTTTGGTAAATGTATAAACATTTAAAGGATCAAATTATTCCTCTCTGGTAAATTGATGTTGTTTTTCAGTAATATTTTACATTTCGACAGCTCGGAATTAAACTGCTGTAACTCCGTTTTGTATCAATAAGATTATATAATCTTGTGCTGTCAATTATCCTACGCAGAAAAAAGTTCGCGTTCATGTGGTACATACAATTTTAATTTAATTAATATTTTTGAACAACATTTTGAATGAATACAAATACTTGTAGACAAATTACTGGATTATACCCATGCTGGGCTGATATCAGATATTATTGATATCTCAACAGAGACAGAGAAGCTCTGGAAACGAATGTGGGTTATCTAGGCGTTTACAGGTCATAAGCCCTGTAAACGCCTAGACAACCCACATTCGTTTCCAGAGCTTCTCTGTCTCTGTTGAGATATCAATAATATCTAATTAATATTTATTTATTCACTCAAATTAATACAAACACATTTATGAAATACATTTTACGGCCTAACTAAGCCCTTGACCCGTTTTAAGGCAGAGATACATTTAAAGATGACTGAACTTTTCGATATCTACCGATTTCGCAGCCTAACTCATCTTTTCGTCAGGACAGGAATTAACTACACTAACATGCAAATACCACTACACACTTAAGCCCTTTTAATTGCACTTTTGAGCTTTATCTGCAACTGATGGTTCATAAATCAATGCATTGGTTTATACTGTTCATTTACTACACTAAGACAAGGTTGGTTGGGATAATAATTAATTAGTTATACAAACATAGATTTATTTTTATGTAAACAACCACATTAAAATAAACGTTTCATATTGACCTTGTCCGGAATCGAACCGACGACTTCATGTAGTAGCCCAACGTGCTACCACCATGCTACGCGGCAAGTTCTTCAATAATAATTCATTGGTCTTAATCAGACATTTTCTAATTATTTTTTTTATTAACTTCCAATGAATACTTTATTGGTCAAAAATTTTCTGATGGCAGTAGACCTGGGGTTGCCGCATCCGTTGCCTCAAAGGTGCCAAAAAGGCCAATTTGCAGAAATGCTGTTCTAAAATGTAAAGGATGTTAGCTTAAAATTAGTATCATAATCCTGCTTGAATTATTATTTAAGTAGCTTAAAATAATTGACAGACTGTTAGCTATAGAAATAATCATATTTTGATATAATTAAAATAGGTTTCTCATTTCAAATTCCAATTCCTAAGCTGATTGGATCAATGATTTTCTTCTGAAACACTTATTCTCAAAACTCAGAAGTCTGCTATTTTATATTTTATATTAAGCTGACAATCCGTTAGCAGTTTGATGTGGACCTGACTTGGCAATCGCTTGGCTTGGATGCAGTTTGTGGAATCCATATGCTCCACATGGGGAATGGATATGGATATGGAATGATGAATTATAAAACAATAATTTTACAAATAAATTTATTCAATAATTATTAAAATTGAGTTAGCGCAAATAGTCTTTGAGCATAAAACTTTTTACATATTCTCTTCTAGATTTCATGCTGATGTTTTTTATCTTTCCTCGGAATATTTAATGTTTCCGCCCACTTGGAAAACTAAATAACATCTCTTGTATAATGTTCGCTTGAAAATAAATTATATTCTGTTGTATTTTACGTTTATTAAAAAATAAAAATGATCAGTCTTTTACTGACACGTACATAAACAAATATTTACAATCTATCACCATTGATTTATAATACACTTAGATCTGCCTTGCAGAGTAAATTATTTAGAAAAAGTAATGAAACGAAGATTCAGCACCTCAATACACTTCCACGGGTCGACCTATCAGACCTGCCGGCAAGCATCCGCCCACACACCGCAAAAGGTATGGGCTATATATAGGGTTACAGTAACACAATACTAACCCGTTCCTTACGAGGAGCGTTCATGAATTTTACCATGCATCTAAAATGACTTTTTTTTTCTTGTGGACGGGCTGTTGGCTATTATTTAAGAAGAAAACTTTCTTTGAATAATAATTGTTTTAGGCTATGTAAACAAATATAAATAAACACTTACATGTGGAAAGTAACACCATCTTTTTTCTTAATTTTATCCGTACGGTTTTTACACGGTTTCACTACACAGGAAGGCATTTTGGAATGTTTTTTCCGAACGTCCGACTCGGCCGGCGGTTAAAGAAATACTGAATACGCGTCTGGCGGAGTTGGAGGATTTGGCGGAGTTGAAGTGTCATTTATTTTTAGGGTTCAGTTCAAATCTAAGTGTATTAATAATTCAATGTCTATCATCAATAATTCGCATCGTTTTTAGGTTAAAATACTGTTCTTGGAATTTACATCTAAAAATACTTATACAACTTATATTACATGTTTCGACACGCAATATCATTTATTGGTAGTTTAATGATACCACTCTAACGAGCTAGAAAGTCGAATGACAGAGGGAACAACATCACTAACACCTAGGAGTTTAAAAAAATCCTTTTTTAGATACTCAAAATATTGTCACTTTTTTAGTTGTGTGGCCTCACCAGGAATCGAACCCATCCGTGAGTCTTTAGCCATAACGCTACGAAAGTCTTCGTATCGTGATAATCAAACTAAGTATGCTTTATTAATCATATTCAAAACATAGTTAATAAAAGTATGAGAAAATTGGGATTTTTACTGAGGACAATAAAAAATGTCGAATCTATGAAAATTTTGTATATTGCTTTAGTAAGAAGTCAGCTTGAATATAATTCGGTCATTTGGTCTCCTTATTACAGGGTTCACGTAAAGAACATTGAAAGAGTCCAACATAATTTTTTACGCTTTATTAATTTTAAATTAAATATTCCAATTGTAAACATAAATAATAACTTTTTAAATATCTTTTTGAATACACAAACATTACAAAATAGAAGAATATTAAATGATTTGCTATTTTTGTTCAAAGTATTAAAATCTATGTTTTATTGTTGTCAACTAACAAATTTAATTAGTATACGAGTGCCTGGTCGAGTTACCCGTAGTAATGCACTATTTTACTGTAGCCAATCATCGACCAATTACAGTGCTAACTCACCGATACGAAGAAGTATACTAACAATATATTTATGTTTTGAACACAAATCTAGTGCATTTTAGGGAACAGTGTCTGGATACCATCTCTGGTGGTAATGAATAGCTACCTTCTGTGTAATCATTTAAAAATGTCTACGAAAAAACAATAAAAATAAATAAATAAAAATAAGTAATCTAAGCCTAAAAGTTTTTTTTATTGTTCTGAAACACGATCTAACTCATTAACTATGTGTATTTTTTTACTTTTTGAGCCTTGAGGAAACGTTTCAGAGGAAATGAAGAAAGGAGAATTAAATAAAATATTCTGTGAAAATATCTCAATAGCCTTCCTTGTTCAATATCTTTCATCTAAGGTACTCGAGGTCCAAAAAGTTCGTGTTGAAAAACGTAACGGTGTGCTTACGGGCGTTAAAGGGTACTTTTATTTTAGTGTTCAACCCCCGCCCAGAGTGGAGAGTTGAACAAGGGAAAACGGCATGAAATAGTGATGCAACAAATACGGGCAAGAATAATATTACCGAATATCATTTGTTTTTTACCAGTAGATTACCGAATGAATATTCGTATTCGTCATTAAGAGCATACTCCACCACGTGATTCATGGCTGCTTTCCCATACAAACGTATTACTCGATTTTTTCCTGGAATTTAACAATAGAGCAATATTTTTTTCACACATTTTAGGTATCGACCAGATGCGTGTTTGTATCGTCTTATTTTTTTAATCATTTATTTAACTCTTTTAACAAATAAAAAAATAAGACAATCCAAACACGCATCTGGTCGATAGCTAAAATGTGTGAAAAAATCATTGCTCTAATATTAAATTCCAGGGAGAAAATCGAGGAATATGTTTGTATGGGAAGCGGCCACGAGTCACGTGGACAAATATTCGTATTGCCCAAATACCTTCGTTAAAATAATATTTTTCAAACTTGGACATAAATACAGGAATTTCTCTACGTTAAAAAAATTGGTCGACAAATATTTATGTATGAAACCTTTAACTGTTGCTTTAGATTCAAAATGTAAATTGCGTTTTAAATTAAACCATAACAGTACTGTACAATCAGATTTTTTGTATTCTTTCTCGTATGAGTGGTATTCTTTGCATCACTAGTATAAACATGAATGGACTTAGAAAAAGCGGTTTCAATAAGAAAATGGTTTCAGTTATGACCGAACCTGGTTTGTTTACGATAATGATGATCAAGAATATGTGGGAAGGAGGTGTAAGTAAGGTGTAACAAAACTCGATGAACAAGCAAGAAACCAGTGATTCTACGTGGAGTCTATTTGGAGTCGATTTTATAGAAGAAAAAAAAATATTAGACTCATGGTTTTCCAGAAAATCGGGTACGATAAATCTCGACCCTTTAAACAGATTTTTTTTCAAATAAAACAAAATTAATTTTTGTAGTCAAATTAATAGTTCCAATCTCAATTAAAAACAAAATTACACATTACTCATGATTATGAATTTGTGCACTATTGTTAATGATTTTTAAATGTAAGTAATACTCGGAGTCAAATTTTCATTGTTGTCAATTTAAATAATAAAGCTTGTTATGAGAAGAAAATTGCTATCATGTTTTTTTAAAATTCCTCAATGATTATTGAATAAAACAGTTTATTAAACAACACATAGCCACAAAAAGCTTTCCATCTAAATATTTATATAGTACAAACCCGGAAAAACTGGTGAACCCGTTTTTTGGGTTCAAATGTTTACGAGTTTTGGTTTATCATATTTGAAGACCTTGAATGTTTAAAATTGCATAATTTTTTGACAACAGAGATTAACTAAAATTTTTTTTGGCCACTGGCTGCATAAGCAGCTTTTAATTTCCTTATAAATACAATTGCACGGAATTCTTATTAAAATGCGTTTTTTTTTTATTTTGTTTTATATAATATGGATAAAACTATTTTTGACAAAAATAAAAAATTTTTATAAAATTGACTCAAAATATGATGTTGATTCACTGGATTTCCCGCTTGTAAATCGAGTTTTGTTACGCAGGTATAATATGAAAAGTAATTCGACGAGTTTTTTTTTCTTTTTTCAGTATGGAATGCGCCCTCTACTGATGACAGCATGGCACGGACATTGCGATATAATGAAGTTGCTTCTAGATTCTGGTGCCTGCATCAACTCCATTAATAAGGTTTAAAACATTTTTTAATTACATCATACATTACCTCAACTTTCCTGCCGTCCTGGTAAACCGTAACTGGCAATCTTTAGGATTATTCAGTGAAGCTTGAAGGTGACAGAATTTCTATTCCCGAGAAAACCATATTAAAATTGTAATTGTTTCTACCAAGAGTTGTGTGTATTTTTGTGTTAACAAGTTTCAAATAAAATAGCTCTTGTTTCTACATTGTGTTTTAAGTTTTAAGTTAAAAGTTTAAAAACCCGTTGATTTTGGAGAACCTGATATTAGAACTATATCGTTTTTGGTAAACGAGACGAATATCTGAAATCAATTTTGAACATCGTAAATTTTCGAATAACAAAGGTTCGTAATTTATGCACAAACTGTCAGCGTTTTATCTATTATATCGGACTTGAGATGCGACCACAGAGATGTTGGAATGTTGGGATGCAATATGCTCAAAAACTCTCTTGAAGACCTTGATTTATAATACACTTGAAATTTCAGAAAAATATTATTTAGAAAAATGCGCAATGACACGAAACGCCGCACCTCAATACACTTAAACGGGTCGACCTTATCAAGAGCCTGAACTTCCGGCAATGCAATATCCGCCCACACACCGCAAAATACCTATTTATTAATATGGTATGGGTACACTGGCAAAAATTGTTAAATCTAGAATATTACCTAAAATTTTTGAGAAAATCAAGCTATTTTATGTTTTTTTTTAAAATTTTTATTCTTTATCACGTTTATTCTATTAATTAAGAAAATTATGAGAACGATTCGCAAAGGTTTCTCATATTTTTTAACATGTAATTAATTCACATACTTACTAAACTTTTATAGTTAATAGCAATTTTCCTTGTTATTTTAGAGAAAGAATTGAATATGATTTTAGGACTAGGTACTTCAGAAAAAAAATGGCTTTATAAGTTATCTCATGAAAATTTGTGATTTCTACAACATGTGGAAAGTAACACCATCTTTTTTCTTAATTTTATCTGTACGGTTTTTACACGGTTTCACTACACAGGAAGGCATTTCGGAATGTTTTCTGAACGTCCGACTCTGCCGGCGGTTGAAGAAATACTGAATACGCGTCTGGTGGAGTCGGAGGTTTTGACGGAGTTGAAGTGTCATTCATTTTTTGGGTTCAGTTCAAATCTAAGTGATTATAAATCAATGCTTGAAGATGAGAAAACGACTAAAAAAAATCATGTCTTCTGGATGTAGAAGCCGAGGAAGAACGAGAAAGCCGTGGTGTGATATATTACAAGTGCTTGAATGCGGACATGTAAAAAAAATGGAGTATTGGCATGCTTCATGAGAAAATTCATGTACCCACATAGTAGTAAGATAGGGCTATATTTTAGGATATAGTGGTAAGGAGTTCTACCCTCTCTGCCCACCTCTCTGAAAATAGTTCTGATGTTTTGAAAGTAGATTCACCCAATTCAATTATTACAGAGGGAAACAACATTACAAATAAGTTGGAACCTAAGTAATAGTAATAATGATAATTATCAGTTGTAATCTATGTTGGAACCTCTGTGATGTGACTCATCTTAGCCACCACGGCCAAATATATGAATATTTTATTATAATTATATTATTAACGTTAATTTTTTATTTATTTAATATTATTTATTTAACACATCATCGAATCAAATTTACAAAGCTTAATATCACAATAATTATACAATATAACCATAACGCTATACCTCACCAATAAAAAAGACAAGCTCTTGTGCTTGGTGAGGGAGGTTACGCTAAAATATACACAATTTAAGTAGTAATCATAGTAAGGTAAATTAATAAATAAATCTAGGTACTAGATTTGCAAAATAAACAATTAAGTAAGCACAAAATAGTGATTATAGTTGTTTGAAATAAATGTGTTTTTTTGGTTTAAATTTAAATTTCTTAAAGACATTTTTAATTGTTCATTGGGAAATTCATTAAAATACATGATTCCCTTATCGAGTATAAGAAACTATTTTCGAAATGTTTTGTATGAAATTTTGGAATTTTAATATTATTTTGGTTATTATTTTAAACAAATTAAATTTCAAGATGTGGTTTTTAGATCTGATTATTATTTTTAATTCTGCATTTATCCGAATTTAAATTTGTACGTATATAATTACACGCAGATAATAATAATATATTACGTTGACGTGAAAATAAAGTTCTGTATTTTGATAGATACTCTTTATTCTATCCATCTCAAATTACTTAAAAACAAAATCTCCCCTGTCTCTCCCAATTTTCTCAGCTCCATATCTCCAATTTATTACGTCTGCATAGTTTTTTCTACTCAAGGGGTGATTCTTATAAGGCTTTTAACGCACGATATTACAACCCTTAGACTTACAGAGGCTATAAAAGATCGTGCCTTTCAGGATAACAAAACATAAGGGATGAACTTATATTACACTTTGTCTTGCGTGTTCTATATTTTATTGAAAATGTACGCGAAGAGTATTTTTACATGAACATGATAAACTCATAAGTTTTAAAAAAAATTAATTACAAAAAAGATATTTTTAAAGAATGTGTTTTATATTAGAAGCACTCACTTTGTAGTTATTCATTACGAATTATTAAAATAAAATGCTTTGTTAATAATCTAATCAACTTTATTAATCTCTTTCTCCCGACCGGTTTCGAAACAATACCTGTTTCTTTATCAAGAGATACTACACATATACTATCCTGTCTGTTCATAAACTAAGTACTTCATTTATTTAAATGATATCAACATGTGCATATTTTTTTTAATGTAAATTTTACAATTGTAAACCGGGTTGTGGTCTAGTGGTAGAATCGGAGACTCCGAATTAGAATCCCTAGGTTCGAATCCCACTGTAGCACAACTTGTTTCCTTCTTTCTGCCACAGTTATTTCCGACTATTTTAAAGCAGCCCGAAATAATATATATATATATATATATATATATATATATATATATATATATATATCTACACGGTACAGATTAATGTATCCTATTTAGTAAAACTGCATAAAATTATTTCTCCTAACAAGTAAAGCCTGTTAATTGCAACCGGAACTAATGACTAAATGGAAATGCGGAAGTGCAGCTTGATGCAATTAGTTGCATACTTCCCACTTCCAGTACGATGTATACATTATCATCTCTTCCGGAGTTGCAATTATCCCCTTCTTTAAATCCTTCGGAGTTTTACACTCAGTACTTAATATTATGTTTAACAAGATATCATCATCCGCTTTGTTATATTCAGGTGAGATAATTCTGTTCAATAAAAAAAACTGAAGTTCTTTTCAGGCGTATTAATTTCCTAGTAATGATTTAGTAAATACTACTAACTTATTTTTTTCCTCTTTATCATTGAAACATAGCGTATTCATTAAGAACAAGTCGTAAAAATATAGTGAAATTAATAAGATCATTTAGGTATATCAAAGTTCCATCAAGTGAGGTACTTAATATTATACACAGTAATTAAAAGTGAGAAAGACCTTTCTTAATTTTTAAATTAAGAAAGGTCTTTTACGTTGGTTCGGTCATGTAGAGCGAATGGATGATGAAAGAACGGCTAAAAAAAATATATGGTGCGACTGTGCCTGGATGTAGAAGTCGAACCAGGCCGATAAAGACATGGAATGATCAAGTAAAACAAGTGCCTGAAAGTGGGCATGTAAGATGTCGGAAAAATCGACGTGCGTGCATGAGAAGATGTATGAATGTGGAAGAAGCAAGAGAAGTATGCCAGGAGAGAGTGGTGTGGCGTTCTATTCTCTCTGCATACCCCTACGGGGAAATGGCGTGATGGTTAGTTAGTTAGTTAGTGATAAAGATAAAAAGTATTTGCAATTGGCATTTTATCACGCCCTATAAAATTTGCATTAAGTACCAATATTAAAGATAGAAATAATCTAAAACCTCAATGTTATAATTTATAAAAAGTATACATTCTGTAATATTAACAAAGAAAATCAATTAATTCTTATTTTTTTAGGAGCAAACTACGTGTAGAAATTAACTTTTTTATCCTACGATTTATTTCTCTTTTTTTCATTGAATTTATAAATGGCCTAATATAGTTCAATGTTGATTCGGTTAATCGTGTTCTGAAACTATTTTTTTTACTGAGCTTTTACATTTTACAGTATTTTTTTAGTTAAAATAAGCATATTATATACAAATCATAATACAAGAAAAAGTACATTGTTTTTTTTCCGTTGCTTGTAACTTTTTACCCAAAAGATTTACAGAATTATTATGTAAAAAAAAAAATGTAGATAATTTTATTTTCTTTGTATTTTAACTTTACATTTTTGACGTAAGGTCAACCGTTTTGATTTTATGGATAAAAGTCTAAATTTTGACACATTCAATTCAAGATGGCGGCTCGTGTGTTCGCTCCCCAAGGTCGAAAACTTGGATTTTAATTAGGTACTTAAACCCAAACAACATATATGAAAACGCTGAATTTGCCTGAATTTCGCATTATTACTGTTACGTCATCTCTTCAACTACCCAACCCAATGTAATGCATTCAGAATAATGTACATGTAGGTATATAGGGTGAATATTAAACTTAATTAAGCACTAGTTGTTTAAAGGTACTTTACCTAAATTATCACCTCGAAATATACCTCAATTGGGGACCATATAGGGCAGTTTGCTTTTACATGTTAATTTTGATAACTTATTCAATACCCTTTTTTTAAATATATTTATGTAATTTACATAGACTAATATTATTTTCATGTACATTACACTTATTTTTTTTTCCGAACTACTCTTATCCTAACATTATGCATTTTTCAATTTAGCTATAATATAATACACTAATATTTTTCACAACTATATTTTTTACATTTAACCCTAAAAACATTTACATTTTGTTCATTTCTTATATCATCTGGAATCTCCTCATACATTCTAATACCCTTATACATCAGACAATTCTGTGACATAGTTTTTCTTTTCTTTTCTAACCTTATTTTTTTTTGAACCTCTTGTTGCATATTTATGAAAAAAGTCATTGTTTTTTAATTTGGTTGCAAAAATATCTCTTAAGTAAAGGCTGCCTAACAACTAGAGATGCAAATATATCGATAAAGCGCCCCAAAAAAATATTAAAATGTCAATATTTTTGGTCCTTGGCCTTTTATGCTATACCTACAAACTTAATCAAAGTTCGTTAGTTTTCACGGCTTTCGGAATACAGATTGTATTTTGGGTTATCATGCCGTGTTTGTGGACTTTGCGTTGTCGACGTTTCGAGCACATTGCTATAAAAACTTTGTCATAATATGCTATAAAAACTTGGCCATAATATGCAATACATTTTTTTTTTATACATGATACTACTCTACCCTACTAACAACCGAACCATTTTGGTTGAATTTTAATTTATTACGAAATAAAAAATGGTGTATTGGAATTACAATGATTATTGATATTAACTTCGTAAGAAAGTCAAAGTTGATAAACGGCAGCAGTTACTTGGTGTCAACTATCATCAAGAGAAGGTGTTTCGGCTTACTTTATTTGCTATCATACATACTCGTATCTCGAATTATAAAAAAAACTTACGTACTTTGCAAACAAAATGATCGATCTCACTTATCAAAAAATAAAAAAACAATTTCTTAAACACTAAACTAAAAAAAAACAAGCATGTTTTAAATTTTCCGGTTGACCGGTTTGGTTCAGCCCTAACTCTAGATCCGTATAGTTTGTCAGGTCTCATGGTGAATTAAAAGTCTATAAAGCCAATTACTTTAGAGTTCCTACCTTTATGGTACTAACTAGGTCCAATTTACTAGTACATTTTAATTTGTAAAATGTAAATTTAATTCCTTCTCTGTGTGGAAAGCTTTTAAAGTGATTCGATTTACTGCATCGATAAAGTGCAGGAGAGTTGTCGAAAGGTCGAATGTGAGCGTTGCATAAAAAGTAAGTGGAAATTAATGGGTCATTTCGAAATGCCACAGGGTTAGAATATACTACTACTACTACTTTCCCTTATCCGCACCCAATGGTGCATAGGGCACTGTATCGGAACACCAAGTGCAGTGTATCTTGATCATTTTAATACACAAAGGTAAGATGATCAGTCTTACGCTGCAGAACCGGTCCAAGATATCACACATGAAATATTAATATGAAAATCACACGTAGATAAATATTTCATGTTGACCCCCTACGGGAATCGAACCCGCGACCTCATGCAGGGTAGCCGAATGCACTACCACTATGCTACGAGGCGGACGGGCCAGCTGCTTGAAAAGCTACAGGGTTAGAATATGTTTGTATATAAACAAAAGCTAGCACTGAAGCAGTTGATTTTTGTAGATTTATGATTTTGACATTTCTTTATTACTGCCAGAAAGATTAATTTTTCGCGTTTACCGCTTGACACACTCATTTACGGGTCTCGTTACGGAATCATTTTTGTGCAAACCTGACTCTTGGGAACAAACCCAACGCGACAAAGTAATCAAATATAAAGTCATACCCTGAATAACTCGTATCCTACCGAGTAAAGTTTTTACCTCTGCTTATTAAAGTACTGCTTATTAAAGTATAAATAAGAAATTAGTTCTAGAATAACAAGCATACTCCTCTAAATTGAATAAAAACTTACAGTTTACTCTCACTAACAACTTTGGCGATTAAAAATTAAATTAAATAAAGAGGTTTTATTTAGAGTTCTGCATTAAAATTAAGTTATTTTCAAAATGATATTCCAGATTTGTTGATAGCCTTAAAGCTTCTAAAAAATTACTGCCATCACCATCATCATACCATAACCGCTCCCTATGTGGAGCATATGGATTCCACAAACTACCTCCAGATCGGCCGCCAGTTCCCGAGCATCCTCTCAAGTCAGGTCCACGTCCCGCAGTTCTGACGCAAACTGCAGGATGTCGCAACAGAGACGAGAAATTTGGAAGGGAATATGGATATCTACGCGTTTACAGGGCTTATGACCTGTCATTGGCTGGGTTAAGTGGCCACTTGATGTATTACAACATTCCCCATTTCACCTAGTATTTGATATCCATATCTGCCAATATACAGTAAAATGGCGCGACGCTTCACATGTAAACACTCTCTGTCATCCATTGAGAAAATTGCTAAGCATTTCAGCAAAAACCTTTATGATTGCAAGCGAGATTCTTACCGAATTATAATTATTAATTATAATTAATATATTTAATAATATATAATATATATAATATATAATATTTATAATATATATTATATATAATAATATATATATAATATAATTAATATAATTAATATAATTAATAATTAATAATTAATATATAATAATAATTATTAGCCCATAATGGGTGAAATCCAGCTTTTGTCTACAAGTATTTGGACACACTCAAAATGTTTGTTTGTAATTACTTTATATATTATTGATATCTCAACAGAGACAGAGAAACTCTGGAAACGAATGTGGGTTATCTAGGCGTTTTACAGGGCTTATGACCTGTCATTGGCTGGGTTAAGTGGCCACTAGATGTACTACAACATTCCCCATTCCGCCCATCATCTGACAACCATGTATGACAAACTTTTGAAACTTGTATATATGTTGAGTTTGTACAGAAGAATCCACAAGCGAGTTGTGATTTCGACAGATTTTAAATATTTTAAATATTCTTTCATCTGTTGAGAATATATCATTATTATTTAATATTAGGCGAGCAGCTTAAAGCTGATATGCCTAAATCGGACAGTTAGTTAGGCTTAAACTTGTCCAGTCCATTCTTAAAACCCGTTAACACTATTCGCAATGACCAGCTCCTGCGGTAGCCCGTTCCAGCTATCTACCACCCTGTTGCTCAGGAAAGATAAGCATTTTTTTGGGCTATCTAACTGTATTGGTGTAGGTAAACCTTTATTGGTGTAGGTAAAAGGGTACATTTTAAATATTTAAATTCTCAACAGATGTCACTTTAGGGTTAGTTTTTAACTGCTTCGAAGTACTTTTTTGACCAATCAAAATGATAAACTACAAATTGAGTGCATTTAACACAAATTTTATAGCAAATGCTAATGTTTTTTGTTTTTATTACAGCAACAACAAACACTACTGATGTGCGCAGCAAGAAATAAAAGAGCCAAATTAGAAGTGCTTGAGCTAGTCTTAAAAGTGCTTGAAAGAGGTGAGCACGAACC
Source organism: Micrasema minimum (assembly GCA_022494985.1). Classification (NCBI taxonomy): domain Eukaryota; kingdom Metazoa; phylum Arthropoda; class Insecta; order Trichoptera; family Brachycentridae; genus Micrasema; species Micrasema minimum. The sequence continues at coordinate 24,151 of JAGVSP010002918.1, forward strand.
CAAAACAGTAAGAAGCAAACAGCACAGACCAAGTATTTCTATTACTCTAAACGACGAAACAACCCCACGTGATCAAGCCGCAACACCAGAAAAAAACTGTCAAGCTAAACTAGAAAACCCGAAAGTCAAAACGAGGGAAGATGATGAGAAGATCCCAGGACTTAATGCAAAGGATGTAGAGGGGACATAGCGCATTACACCATGCAGCTCTTACTGGACATTACTGTATTGTTCAACGATTGGCTATAGCTGGAGCTGATGTCAATTCTACTGACAAGGTAAAATACAGTTAGATTCAACAATTAATTACCTTTGCAGAGGAATAAAATTTCATTTTAAAAAAGTAAACCTCATAATGTCGTCAACCTACCTCATTAATGGACATTGGACATCCTTTAGACCTTATGATATGTTCTTTGGTCACTTCTTCCGAATACGTTTCGTCAATCTATCGTATGACATTCTTGCTATATGGCCTGCCCTTTTTTATTTCTCTTCTTTGTAGTGTGAATCCTTAGAATTTGTTTGCAGCAAGTATCTACAAACAACTCGTTCTCCACTGCGCTTATATTCTGCAGCCCTCTTTAGCTTAATATGAGGCGCAGTTCGATTCTCGCACACTAGTTCCAGATACTCCTATCCCTCCATTAAAGTCATGCAATTTTTTTTACCACATGAAGGAATAATATATCATAATTGTGTGTATATTACAAATACCTTCAAGTGTTATAAAATAAAACATACTTCTTTAAACACTTTTTACAATATCTTGAGCTTTGTAAGAAGTTCATTTTGCGTAGTTTTTTTATTGCATTTTTCCTTTTTTTTTCTTCTCTAGCTCCTTCGCACTCCCCTCCACTCCGCCTGTTCCGGTGGCCACCAGGAGACTGCTACGTGTCTCCTGGAGTGTGGTGCTCACCCCCAAGCCACGGACTCGATGGGAGACACCCCCCTCCACGTGGCTACCAGCTCCCAGCATAAGGATGTTGTCAAGATGCTCCTGGACAATGACAGTCAACCAGATTGGCAGAATGATGTAAGGAAAGGAATAAAGACTTAAGACTGCATCTGAAACCACCTAGAACACTTAAGTTTTCAAAATACTTCAAACGATTTCTTAGAAAAATAAGCTAACTGATTTTTTATTTGTGTAAAAAAAACCCGTCGTTTTTGGCTTTTTTTTTCAATTTTTAAAAGTGGCAGCAAAAAAATTACTTTTAATTAAAGAGCGAAATTTAATGATTTTTGGCCGTCACTTTTTATTTCACGCCTTATTTTTCCGTATAAAGATAGAAACCCACCTCTATCTTGGTCCCATGCAGATACTATAGGGCAAAACAAGATTTTTTTTTCTAACCTTGGAACTCCTCATTGTCTGCTTCGTGATGTTATTTATAGCACACCATGAAGAGGTCGCGGGTTCAAATCCCGACGGGGTCAATATGAAATAATATGCGTTTAAATTTGTTTTTCATTACAAAAATATTCATATGTGTTATGATGGCGCTGAAGCATAAGACTGATCATCTTGCCTTCATGTAATAAATTATCAAGATGAACAACTGCACTCGGTGTACCAATGCTGTACCCCATGCTTCATATTGGGTGCAGATAAGGGAAAGTAGTCGAAATAGTAGTAATATATTGTAATTAAACTATTTACAGAAAGGGTGGACACCCCTCCATATAGCCAGTAGCCTGGGGTGCAGGGGGACCATAGAGTGCCTACTTCACGCCGGGGCTTCCATCAACAAACAAGATGAGGTAAAAAAAATTGTGTGATTTAATGTAAAAACAATAATTTCTTTACTGCTGAATTCTAGGGAGAAAGTCGAGGACTATTACTGTATGGAGTAACGGCCACGGGTCACTTGATTGCCAATGCTCCTAATGAGTGAAAAAAATACTACAAAACTAACTTTCACTACCTAAAAACCTAATCGGAAGAAAATATCGAAAACATTTATTTTGACTAGAGACATACGTGAATCATGGATTATGATCAATATTTTAGGTTTAACTAATTTTTTTACCGATGTTATAAAATAAATGGAGATTTTGTTTTTTCCGCTAATTTGAAAATAATAAAAGTAATTTATATCAATTACTAGTACTGTGATAAAGACATGAAAAAAAAATCTCGGGAAACTGAGTTTACTCGGTCAGAACAAAGTGAAAACGTTATTCTCTTTACATACCATGTATTATTTCTAAACATAATACCTTTACACACATTCTTCAGATCTTTTATGTCTGTCTTCGTATGTCTCAAACACCTTTAATAAACTTGGCGAAACGTAAAATTTTTCAATATAAGTATTTCTTTTTTAAAGAGGGGAAAAATGTCTCACGTATAGAATGTTTTATTTGTAGTGATACGCCATAACGAAATGAAATAAACATCATTTTACAAAGAGAAACAAAACTCGTAGTACAACCCGAAATTACATCATATTTGGAGTCAAATGTGTAATAATATGACTTTTTAATCCGAGCTAGAAAAAAAACTATTTTCTTCTCATAAAAGCTTTCATTAGTACCGAAGATTGAGGAAAATTCCATGAAATTCTCTGAAAATGCGGGCTATTTTGTTTTCTTCGTGGATAGTATTAATTTTTAAATTTTTAATTTTTAATTAATTTTAATTTTTAAATTTTTCAAAATGAATTGAAAAAACTTCGACTCTACTTCGTATCTACTCAATTTTCTCAAAAACTATGGGTCAAATCCAAAAAATATTATTCTACAAAATCGACACCAAATATGATGCTGATTCACTGGTTTTCCCTCTTGTACATCAAGTTTTTTTACACCATGTATTTCTTGTACATTATAATATTATACAGAATCTTCGTTAAAATCATAAAGGTGAAACCATACATGAAACCATTAAAAGAGTGGTTTTTGAGACAAAATTATTGTTAAATAAGTAAGAATGCAGTTTATCGACACCGGACATAAGTAATTTTAGACTACGGTTGTTGAATAACAATTTTTAAGGCAACGATGTTATTTGAATGGGTTGTATGTTTGAATATTACTTCCAAAGTGCACAAAGATTTAATAGAGCGAGATAGTATTGTAATAATGAACGGCACTTCCCATAAGCTCATTGTTTTATGTTTTAATTACATTTCTGGGACAAAATTGCCACTGGGATGTGAAATAACAGAGATACTTTGTTGATTCTGGTGACAATGTAAATACAATGCCACAATTTTCTAAACAACTCGAGCACGTAGATAGTCAAGAAAATTGATTTTCTATTATCACAATCACTATTATTTTTATTTGTTATTTGCTTAATTATTTCTGGGTTCTAGAAAAAGCGCTATTTTTTTGCGAGAGGAAAATCGCAAAAAAAGCTCTTCAATAATCATGTCCTAGGTGATTGGGAACTGGATTCACCTGAATGTATTGTTAAATTGTCTGCAACAGTACCACTAGGCCACCACTTGACTCGATTTTACACAATGTTCTCGTAATAAATATATTTTATAGATTTTACATCCGTTTTTTTTCCTTCGATCTCTCAAATTAAAAACTTTGGTTAACAAATAATTTGCTAATAATTTTGTTTTTACATGGCTATATTTCTTTCGATTTCCGTGTATTATTATTACTATTATCAAGGATTGTTTATATATATCGCCGTTTGCGTATAAATATACTTCAAAAACTCAACCTAACAAAGCATTTTGTGGTCTATAAAACGTTTTTTTTGGGTTTATTCACGGATTTACAATAATTGTAAAATACGTAAAAAATATGCAGATTTTACATTTATTTATAAACTTAATGTATCTACAATTACAAAATATTATTATGTTCTATATTTTGTACTTTTGTATTAACTTTACATAAATTCCTTGGCGCTATATTCAATTTGATAAATTAGCATTCATTTCAGGCGTGTTATGAAATTTCAGTTTTCACGATATTTCATGAAATGTGTTCGGTTTCAGGAGGGGAATACCGTTCTCCACATCGCCTGTCAAACTACCAACATCGACGTGGTTGAATTATTCATATCGAAGGGAGCAGATTTGAACTGCCTGAATGCTGTAAGTCTGAATTATTAATTGCTACCATCCCTAATGCAAATCAAACTCCATTCTGAAGTGAACTCGGCGAAGCACAAACAAGGAACAATGTTTTCAGCCAACTGACTTCGAACTTCGCGAAACTTGTACAATTATGATATACACTCATGTGGATGTGTATTGCTGTGGAATTCAGGGTTGCGATAACATAGAAAACTTTCAACTTGTCTTTTTACTTTGACTTAAAATTAACATAATATCTTGTATATCTATTTTCCGCCTCGTAGCATAGTCTGCAGGATGCAGTTTTTGTTTCTGAGGATATCGCCTGGTCGATTTTCGATAAACATTCCTCCCCGGATAAAATCTAATGATAATTAATATTATTAACTTACTACCAGGAATTTATTTATACAAAGCCTCGTAGCATGGTGGTAGCGCATTTGGCTACCGTGCCTGAGGTCGCGGGTTCGATTCCCCTAGGTTGTCTCCTTGAAATATTTATTTACATGTATATAAGACAATATGGTTTCTCTGCAAAACAAAGATTCTTTATTTAATTTCTCATGCATAATAACAAACAATTTAAGATAAATAAATTATAAATCATAATAAATCACCTGCAAAACAAAGAAACGATATTAAAAGTCATTAACTATAATTATTTTAGTCTTAATTATTAATCAACCAATTTTCACCAACTACACTATTATTCCATCTCTATAGTAACAGATTACAGCTCACTGCTTTACCAACCATGTTGACTTCCATCTGTTGGTAAAGCAGTGGCCCTGCACTTAATCACCCACTCCACAGATGGCGCTGAAGAAAGTATTTCTTTACATGTATTTTCATATTAATATTTCATGTGTGATACCTTGGACTGGTACTGAAGCTAACTAATCATCTTAACTTCATGTAATAAAATGATCAAAATACACTGCACTTGGTGAACCGATGCAGTGCCCTATGCACCATTGGGAAAGTAGTATATCTTTTTTATTTTTGCTATTGACTGCACTATACTGATCAAGTTTAATAACGATTTTACGATGCATACAAAAAAATCTATGTAGTTATACATATATTTTTAGCCACTTTGGTTACCTCTAGTGATGATTGCTTCATGTGGGTGCACAGAGAGAAATGAAAGAGTACAAAAAGTTTCGAGTGCACATTTATTACACAAATGTTACATGAAAGGAAATACAATGAAACTTAACTAAACTTAACTAAATAAACTAAGATTGACATTAATTATGAAAATGAATAATTGCGAAATTAATTTAGGTTGCCCCACAATTTGGCGGCAAGAAATTTGTACAAAAGCGACGTGGAGTCACGATGAAGGTTAAAACGGTTCTCGTCATTGTTCGATAGCGTTCGGCAGAGTTCGGTAGATCTTGCTTCGTTCCGCGTCGCCCGCGTGACGTATTTCTTCCGCCACATATACATTATCCTAGACAATGCAGTTTTCAACAAAAGTTCTAATATCTTCTACATATCTCTGACTGCAAATGTCCAAATTCTTTCTTTCTATGAGTTCACATCCCTGACCAAATCTGATGCTACAAGTCTTGGAATCTCTCGTAATAAATTTATACGAGTGCATATTCTCGTTTCAAAAGAAATATCTCATTTCTACTTCTTTACGATTCACTTTATATTGAATTCATAGCAGCCATGTTTTATTGCAAACATGTTTTCATTTGAATGCGTTTAATTTGTTTTGTTATTGAAATACAAATAACGGCAATCGAAAAATATTTTTTTTTTAAAATACGAATTCTTTAATACTTTTGTATTTAAGTACAATTTTATTTTCTTAAATCTATTTATCTAATAAGTGCTTATCAAAAGAGGCTAAATACGTATCTAATAAGTGCTTATCAAAAGAGGCTAAATTGGCAGTGCATAATGGAGTTCTGGTACCAACCCTTATGTATGGAAGCGAAGCATGGAGTTGGAAAAATAAGGATGAAAGTAAATTGAATGCAGTTGAAATGCGATCTCTCAGGCGAATGTGTGGTAAAACTATGTATGATAGGTGCACTAATGTTGAAATTAGAGCAGAATGCAAGGCTGAGATAAGCATTATCGACAAAATTAAGAAAGGTCTTTTACGTTGGTTCGGTCATGTAGAGCGAATGGATGATGAAAGAACGGCTAAAAAAAATATATGATGCAACTGTGCCTGGATGTAGAAGTCGAGGAAGGCCGAGAAAGACATGGCATGATCAAGTAAAACAAGTGCTTGAAAGTGGGCATGTAAGAAGTCGGAATAATCGACGTGCGTGCATGAGAAGATGTATGAATGTGGAGGAAGCAAGAGAAGTGTGCCAGGACAGAGTGGTGTGGCGTTCTATCCTCTCTGCCTACCCCTTCGGGGAAATGGCGTGATGGTTAGGTAGTAGGTAGTAGGTAGGTATTTATTAAGTGCAACATAATAAACTTAAATCTAGATCACGCCAAACAAGTTTTCACTTGTTTTTCGGCGTGTTTCTTCTACAGAGTTTAAATAACACTTGTTATATTTTTATATAAATCAATTTTAGTTTAAGTTGTACAATATGAAATTAGTGAAATAAAACCTCTTATACGAGCTTAATAATGTATATGTCAAAAGTGAAGTATATTAAAGAAGTGAACTTAATCTCACACTCATTTACACTTTGAACTCTTTATTGTCAATGAGAAATTTCTTCAGCAACATTTTCCTTTGCGCAAGATGTGTGGCGCCTCTCACCTCACCTGGAAGCTTATTGAATAGTCTTGGTGTTATATATTCTTCTGTTCTGATTCCATAGTAAATTGAGTACTCGAGATTCCACTAGTCGTTTGGCTGCTATCGCTCTTGTTCCATGACAATGATTTAATTTAATAAAAGCATCAATAAATACAGAAGATGAGATTAAACCAAAGTACGATTTCTTCATCATTAACTGAATATTTAAATTTAAGAAATATTGCACTATTAAAGACTAACAATAAAAGAAAAGCAACACGTATTTTTTAAATAGAAAATAGAAGAATATTGAACGATTTGCTCTTTCTGTTCAAAGTATAAAAATCTATGTTTGATTGTTGTCAACTGACCAATTTAACTAGTATACGAGTGCCTGGTCGAGTAACCCGTAGTAATGCACTTTTTACTGTAGCCAATCATCGACCAATTACAGTGCTAACTCACCGATACGAAGAATGCACTCACTGGCACTAACAAGTATTCTAACAATATTGATGTTTTCAACACAAATCTAGTGCATTTTAGGGAACAGTGTCTGGATGCCATCTCTGGCGGTAATGAATAACTACCTACTGTGTAATCATTTAAAAATGTCTATGTAAAAGCCCTATGGGCGTAAAAACAACAATAAATGAATAAAAAAAATTAAAAACCTGTATAATATTTTCATGTAAAGAATGAAAAAAAATTATATAATTGTGAAAAGTTGCTGTTACGATATTCAATTATTTGCAGAATTCCGAAACCCCGATGCACATAGCAGCGTCTCGCGGGGACGCCGTCACTTGCAGGGCTCTCCTAGCGGCTGGAGCCAGCAGCGGCTTGCCGGTGGGGCCGGGGGGCGCGGCGCCCCGGGGCAGCCTGGCCGTGAGCCCCGGGGCCGGCTCCTCGCCCGCGGAGGGCTCGCCCCTGCTGGCGGCCGCCAGGGGATCCTTCACGGCCATCGTGGACATGATCATCAAGACGGCCAGGCTGGACTGTCCAGTGGAGGTAGGGGTACAGGCATTACACAATATGCATGGTGTAACAAAACTGGTAGTACAACCCGAAAACTGGTGAATCTACGTCATATTTGGAGTCGAATGTGTTATTATTACTTTTTAATCAGAACTAGAAAAAAAAAAAATTTTTCTTTTCATAAAAGCTTTCATATTATACCTACCGCAGATTAAGTAAAATAATACTATTTCGTATGAAAATGCGGTTTTTTATTTTGTTTTCTTTGTGGATAGTATTAATTTGATAAAATAAATGATATCGTACCTACTCAATTTTATCGAAAAATATGGGTCAAACAAAAATAAAAAACTCTATAAAATTGACTCCAAATATGACATCTGTCAATTGTCAACAGTGGACGACCAGGACGCCGAGAACCTGATGCCTTGTAAAATAGGCAAGCATGGTTAAGGCTCTCGGGAGGCATACGCAGTATATGGCCTAGCCAGCTGAAACGCCTTCGCCGGATCACAGTTGATACCAAGGGTTGCTGTGTCCGTTGCCTCACCTCTGTGTTTTTTACAAAGTCAAACCACCGCACACCTAATATTTTTCTAAGACACCTATTCTCAAAACTCAGAGGTCTGCTATTAGGCCCTGGTTAGGTGCCACGACTCGTAGCTATAGAGGAGAACAGGTGTGATGCAGGCGTTATAAAGGCAGTATTTTTTTTTTAACCGAGTACACATCCGATCTCCAGACACCTTTCATACTGTTGAATGCGGCGCCCGCTACTCCAAGCCGCACTCCAAAAGTTTTTTATTTAAATAGTTTATAAATACGTAAAATTTAAATGCGCAATAGCTACAATTAAAATGTAAATTTATGACAATCGTACTAGGTATTAATTTATTTATTGTGGAGCCATTCATTCAAATATATATATGTGTGGATGTATTTTTCATTTTTTAACCAAAAATGAATAATATATTAAACAGAAAAGCACGCGCATTATCATAAATATAATTAAAGGGGCTATCGAACTACCCAGACACCCAAACAACATTAACAGAGATGACGGATTTAAACTAAAATACACATAGTTTCAAAGTTTCCCGCATTACATACAGCTAACACCAAAAATATACCTACTGCCGACTGCGACACGGTACAAATTGCAAGTATATACATTTTTAAATATTTTAATTGTTTTACGCTATTGGAAGATATTAATGTATTTTTTACATTGTGTACACAAATATTTCAATTTTGGGCCACTATAAAAGTTTTTAATAACTGTGCTGAAATCGATAGTGGCAAATAAGAACTTATCAAAAGAAGCAAAATTGGCAGTACACAACAAAGTTCTGGTACCAACCCTTATGTATGGTAGTGAAGCGTGGTGTTGGAAAAAGAAGGATGAAAGTAGACTGAATGCTGTTGAAATGCGATCTCTCAGGCGAATGTGTGGTAAGACTATGTATGATAGGTGTACAAATGTCGAAATTAGAGCAGAGAGTGCTAGGCTGAGATAAGCATTATCGACAAAATTAAGAAAGGGCTTTTACGATGGTTTGGTCATGTGGAGCGAATGAGTGATGAAAGAACGGCTAAAAGAAGTTTAAATGCAAGTGTGCCTGGATGTAGAAGCCACGGAAGGCCGAAAAAGACATGGCATGATCAAGTACGTCAAGTACTTGAAAGTGGTCATGTGAAAAGTCGGAATAATCGGCGTATGTGCATGAGAAGATGTATGAATGTAGAGGAAACAAAGGAAGTCTCTCAGGACAGAGTGGTATGGCGTTCTATCCTCTCTGCCTACCCCTACGTGATGGTTAGTTAGTGCTGGAAAGTGTATAACAATTTGTGATGGACCTAAGGATCTCGTGTGAGGAATCTGCAACTCTTGAAGAAATTACAAAAATATTGGTCCAATATTGAGAATTCAACAGTGCATGTTTTCGAATTAATAATTACTCAGTGCGATTCATTATAATAAATTAATAAAAAATATATCGTTATTAAGAAAGCCTTTTCATAAAAACGAGTTGCGCTTGTCAAGTTGTCAGCCTGTAAGTGACATTTTCCATTATGGTGAAATACGTTAGATTTGTATGTGAGCCAAGTTTAATCGTTTTAATACGAAAAAACCATTCGAGTTGAACAGAAAAAACTTTTAGGAAGAGTAATTTCATTCGTCAAACCTTATTTGGTATAACTTTGATATTTAACGAAAATCCATATTTATTTTTTTTGCCAATAACAATACATCGACAATTCCATGAGTAATCTATCTTTTGCGTTGCTTCCAACTATTTATTTAAAACAAATTAAAATAAGTATAAATTTGTAGTCAAATATAAAATATGAAACAATTCGTTGTAAGTTTCTTGTTAATTTATCTTATTATTTATGTTGTATGCATTACCGTGGTTCATTTTTTTTCAGTTCAAAAACAATATTACTAATTACATTTAAATCGTAAATTTACTTGGTATCTTTTAACATTATTTTATTTGGAAAAAAAACTATATAAATACATTAAGAAAAGCAGAGAAATTATTTTAACAATTAAAATTAAAAATTGTTACGTGTCACATTTTTATTTAATCATTGTCCTTCTCAACATTCTAACTTACTTTAAATATTTTTCATACGCATTTTGATAACCCATAAATGTTTGCTATCGAATCAAGTCAAAATAATATTTAATTCATTGTCAGATTACGACAAACCCCAGCACTTCAACTGGAATGCCAATATAAAAAGGGGAAAGAGGGACAATAGAGAAAAAATATTTGCAACCAGGAGCACAGATCTTGAGGGAGGTGGCTGCTATAAAAATCTCAATACTTTTACCCGCCGCCCGGTGCATAGTGTATGGAACGTGTATGTTTTATGCCGCCCTGGGTAGCCGGATCGCGCGGCACAGAGATTCCGCCCGGCTAATGTAAATTCCTGTGGAAATATCAACCCTTACGGCGGGAGTTTTGGGG
>JAGVSP010002919.1:0-31584 GCA_022494985.1 Micrasema minimum
TGTTTTAGTTTATTTTTACGACAAACCTAGTTTGATAGATTTGATTAAATCATTATTTTAATAGGTATGAAAATTGAATATGAACAATTTTTTAGTCATATTTATGTGTCATCGCTTCGTGGTGAAAACAAATTTGATATTAATAAGGATGTACTTACTTATATTATATTATATTAGTACAACTCATTATTATTGGTTACTATGCAAGATAATAATTTTTTAATGTTCATCATTAAATTTTTAAAAATCTTAAATAGCCTTTTTATACAAAATATAACTTAAAATGACCATAATACAAATAAGTTAAATAACAATAGTACACATAAGTTAAATGCTTCTATCTGTGCTGTATTGTACTTTACTAACATTAATCGTCATTAATGTACATAAATATGAGTACGTTTATGTTTGTTCATTTAACTTTTACATCCAACGCTTGACCAAATCAAACTTATCGCCTGTTATGTCTTTTTTTTATCATCCAATAGCGATATTGTGCGTTGTTCAAAGTATGGAGTTGCGTAGGGGAAGTACGATCAAGTCTCAAAAATGTTAATCAAATTCAATCAATGATATTTGTTTTTATCACATCCCTTTTTTAGAAATACCTACATAAAATATGTACATTTTGAAACATTTTAAGTGATCAGTATTATGTACCTACTCATAAAAAGGGAGAAATCAACGTTTGACTCCCTGAATTAAATTACAGGTCATAAATTATTAATTGTAGGTATTATATTAATAATTTAATTATTGCCAAAGATCTCCCGATAAATGAAAATTTTTAAAATGACTTTTTTAGACCCCTCGGATTTTCCTTAAATATTTGAGGATTTTTGAAACATTTTACGGGTTTCAACTTGTATCGCTGTTTGTAGTATCAAACTCTGTTGTTACAAACACACGTTTTGTAATAATATTGTAAATGTTTTAAAATGTCGCAGTATTTAACGTTTAAAGTATTCTGTTAATCATCTAAAACATTAAATTAAGTATGTGTTGGTTCTTTGTAACGATCAAATATTCAATGATATTAATTTTTCACGTGTACTTGACCAGTTATCTACTCAACACAATCAAATTGTTACTGATTATTTATCTTATCAGTTGGCTCCGCGGACCTAACCCCAGCCAGCTTTCAATTTTGGACGAGGCTGGAGAGTTTTAAACATTTTAACTCAATTTAATTTTTATTTCGGTGCTTGTCTAATTATTAAGATAGTATTGTTTTACGATTTACAAAAACATCTGTTGACATCATAACTTTAAAACTAATTTACTTGAGTGTAAAAAACAAATAACTACCAAATTTAAATCGGTAATGGATATTTTACATTTTGATGCACCTTTAAAAATGCAAGGCTCCATGGCAGAGGTAAGCAATTTTTTTCATTTATTTATTCATAAGTTATAAGTAGGTACCTACTTATACTTTATATGGTGAGCAGATTTCGGCTTAGTGTGTATTGAACCGAAATATTCACAAGTTTATTATACAACATGAATAAAAAATATCATGATTTAATCTTATTATATTATAATCTATTCAGTAATTCATTATCGCATCATCCTATATTGGCTCCCTGTATGAAGCATATTATGGATTTTATTAACTGCATTCAAGCTGAGCGATCGGCCGCCATCAACCTCTATGCGTCTTTCCAAGTCAGATCAACATCCTGTAGTTTTGATGTAAACTGCTGACAAATTGCCAGCGGTGGACATCCAGAACGCTGGGAAACTGATGCTTCGTAAAATTGGCAAGCATTGTTGAGGCTAATAATTTGACAAAAAAAAATTTTCTTTCGACTACTTACTCACGAATATTTTTATGATTTATACTTTGATCTTACAGGGTTTTTTCAGTAAGCATTTACACTCTTTTGGATCATGGATCAACGGAGAGAAAATTCAAAAAGATCTCTTGACTACTGATAGCCTAAATAATAAAATAAGCTGTTTTGATGTTGAGAATGACAAGTGGACTAAAATGAATTGTTCTAAAGACTGGTTGGCTATGTCTGTGCTTGAAAGAACAAACATTTTGATGAAAACCTCAGACAACATTGAAGCTACTTCAGAACTTTTTGCTCAGATAGAATATTTTATGCGTGGAATTTCAGCCAAAGATACAAAGAAGTCTGTAGCGCAAATTGCAGAATATTTTACTTACTACTCCAACCTTGGAAACATTTTGTTTGATGAAAAAAAGAAGAATAAGATCAAAGGTATTATAGTTTGTCTATTGAATCACTATCGATGATCTCCATATAAATCTAATAAATAACTTTTTGAGTGTGTACTTCTAGACACAACTGGATTTTACTCATGGCTTGCATTAATTTACAATTGACATATCTTATATCCCAGCTATTGACGAGTCAATAAATGCCCCATACATCCATATTTCTTTCTAAACTTCTCGTTAGATTGAGCTGTCAATTATAATCTATTTATACTTAAGTTTTAGACTTAAAATGCTTATAATCAAATAGTTAACTAATAATGTATTATTATTTTTGTGTATTTTTTGTAACTTTTTAGATGCATATACCATTGTCATAAAAAATACATCTCCATTGCTAATACTTGCAAGAGTTGCCCAATGTGTTGCCTCGGGAAGGTGTGTTAGATTGATTGCGGAAAATAATGTTTGTGCTATGGCTACACTTTTTGCAGAAATCCTCAATTCATCAGGGTAATGTTATTTTGTTATAATATAATGCAAATGACTTATTTATCTAAAAATTCAATAAATGATTTGTTTTTCCACAAGAAATAACAATAAAAAAAAAATCTTTAACTTAGTTTTTTATGTCAAATCATTGATAATTAAATGTTTTAATTTCTTCCACAGGGTTCCATCTTCAGTGATTGATGTATATGCCTCGAAGAAGTTATCTGAAATTTTTTGTGAACAAATTCACAAAATTAATGGAATCACACCTGGTAGTTAGTTTGATTTTTTTTAACCTTTTCAACAGCCCAGGAGGCCCAATCACAAAGGAGAAAAAATAATTTCTAATATTTGTGATCTCACCGGGAATCGAACCTGGAACATCTGTGTTGTGAATCAAGCTATTTCATCACTGACTGCCAAGTCAATTTTTCAATTTTTGTAAAAAAAAAAACAATTTAATTTTCTTTATATTTTTTACAGCGCCAATGTGCCAACGCACGACGATGGTTGTGTATGAATCTTCTGATATTGACTCAGCAGTTGACAATGTAATAAATGCTGCCTGGTCACACAGAGGAATGGTATGATTTAAATTGTTATTTAATCACCGTTTATGTTATATTTCAAATAAGAAAATATAAGTAAATACCTATTCTTAATTTTCTATGTATGTATATATAAGCACACCTACAAGCATCTATTTACATAGTTAAAAAAAATAAATCAATTATTGGTAAATAATTGATTTATTTTTTATTTTAATTGACACTAAAATAAAAAACAAATTATTAATAATCTTTTTAGTTACCATGGGCTCTCAATAAAATATTGATACAAGAAAGCACATATGAAAAATTTATACAAAAACTTTCTGAGAAGGTTAAAAATTTTAAATGGAATTTACCGGAAGAATTTGAGCCGGATGACGATACAAGAGAAATAATCACCTTACTAAACAACATACTAGAAAATGCAAGCCAGCAAGGAATCAAACACATTGAAATGCATAAAGATTTTGAAACAAATAAAAAGCAGATGCTTTTTAAGCCTGTTGTGTTATTAGATAATGTGAGTCCATATTTCTGGAATGATTTACCTAAAGGTATTCAGGTACCCGTTGTGACTACACAATCTTTCAGAACAACTAAAGAAGTTTTGTCGCTGATCAACAATAGTCCTTCATATGCTCTCTCTTTGTGGTGTGACAATATATCCATTGCTAATGAAGTAGGATTAGCTTCCCATGTTAGATGTGTTTGGGTGAATTCCTTCGGAATAGTAAAATGTGACGTTGCAATCAAACATAATAATGAATTTCTCGGAGGAAGCGAAGGTATAATATTACGATTTTATAAAAACACCAAAAAAATATATATTTATAATTTTCATTAGTGTATTTACTTTTCTATCTTTGATTTTATTATTTTAGGCTACTACTGCAACTTTAATGTAAAAGATGAACTATCAACAATAATAGAGTAAGTTGATAAATATTTTTTGCGACATTAAATCTAAAAAAGGGTAACAAATAAATAAATAATAAACAAAAAAATCACAATCAAAATCAAATAATAATTTTTATTCTGTCATATTATATTAATTTGATTACAGACTAGGAAAATTTGAAAACATGGTGCAGGAATCAGATGTAATTAAAATAGCTAAACTGCAAGCAACATGGTCATCGAGTAAAACTGAGAAAAAAGCAATGTGTTTTTTTAAAAACAGCCAGATTTTTTGAGAACAATATGAAGTATTGGATAAGGTTTGTTAAAAATATAATAAAAAAATCTTAACAAAGTAATATGTAAATAATTTCATTTTATATTATTAATATTCAAAGCATTAACTTTGTGGTCCAACATTTTATATGTGTTAATAAAAATTTGTATAAAACCACTCACCGACTTTTCTGTCTACCGGTAACCCGTCTCTTCGTCAGGACCACAAGACTACGCCAACATGCAAATACCACTACACACCTTCACCATAGTAGATTTACAAAAAATATAAAATCGACATGCAGATTAGACACATGCTTCACTACGCCACCACCAAGGGTTAATGATTTATGAAGCTAATATTTCCAAAGGGATTAACAATTGGAAAGGGAGGAAAGGGGGAGGGGGGTAGGGTGACCATTACAATGAAATATGGACTATATTGGAAAGTTACTTGATTATTAATTAATGGGACATTATTTTTCAAAGCCTTATGTAAAAAATCTCCATGTTATTTACTTTCAAGGTGTGTTGGTGTGTAGTGGTATTTGCATGTTGGTGTAGTGTTGTTGTCCTGACGAAGAGACGGGTTACGTCTCGAAACCGGTAGACAGAAAAGTCGGTGGAGTGGTTTTATACAAATTTTTATTAACAATTTCATTTTATTTCAGTTTGGTAGCAACAGAGTGTGGTGCAGAAGGACATGATTCTAAAAAACTAATGGAGGATGCTATTGCATACGTTAAGTTTGCTGCAAGCTCATATGAGAGTATAAAAGACGAGTGCATAGTGAATTCAGATAAAACAGTGTTTGGAAGATTAGGGAACCTTTAGGAATTGTACTGATAGATGATATAGATATTAATATCAAGTGTTCTATAATGCGTGTGGTGGCAGCCACTTTACTAGGAAATGGAGTTTTGTACAGCACTAAAAGTGAAGGGATTCTACAAGCTTGTAAAGTTCTTTCTGACAATGGTTTACCAGTTCTCACAGTAACTCAAAACTCCAACTCCAAACCAAGAACGCATGAAATGATTAAAGGAGTATGAAAATTCCCTTATCTAAAGGATCCTAATGACTTGGATTTCTGGAAGAGAACCCATGATAACATTGAGTGTATTGTGTATGACATAAATACTCTGAAATCAGAATTGAGTAACGTGAAAAAAATTTGGAGTACATTTGGAGAGACCTTCGCCAACTAAAATAATGTGGAAAAAAAGAAAAGAAAATTTTATTTTGATACGTATATTCGTTTTTATAAAATGGTAAATAATAAGAAATAAAAAATAATTTTTATAAAACTTGTACAAAAATTTAATAATAAATAAAAATATAAAAAGGATTTGAACATGATTCATTTTTTTGGCTTGCCTATATTGAAAAAACAAAGTACAGTTATACTCTGCATTTACATAAGTAATATGTAGGCGCATTTTCTCAGGGTTTTTCTAATCTTTTGTTTGTAAACTGTAAAAAATTTATGGTTTCATGTATTTCATATTACTCTTGCAAACACAGCATTAGGTGTGTTCTATTAAGTTAAATACAGACGGACTTATCAGGGGTTAGTTATCACAAACGTCAGAATGAAAGACAAGTTTTTGACATGATTGGTTGCAACAAGCAACATGCACCGCCCAGGTGGTTTTATACATATAATCACATTAATATCTCCCCAAAGTTGGACAATTTGTACCCTCAGTATAAAATTAGTGTAAAAATGAAATTTTACCATAATTGAATAAATCGAAAAGTTATTATTCTGTACCAATTTTTTGTACTAAATGCTTAAAATAGTCTTACGTGCGAGTTGTTTTAGGTTTCGGTGGTTGTGGTAATACTCCAGACGTCCAGACTAGTTTAATTAAAACAAATTTTTTTTTTTTAAATATTCCGAGACAAAACTGTTTTTATGATTCCACTTCTTTGTAATCCATTTCCAAAGTGGCGATATCTTCTCTAGCCTCCTGAAATTCCCCCTCTTCTAATCCTTCCCCGACAAAGTGATGAACGAAGGCTCTCTTGCTGTACATGAGGTCGAATTTCTTGCGTATTCTGGCCCAGGCCACCTTCACAGATGTACTGTTGGCTAACATCACCACTGAGCGTTGTGTGTGAGCCAGGTCACCGCCCGGGACTGTGGTCGCCGGCTGGTAATTGATGCCAATCTAAGAAAAGTATACCAAATCAGAAAAGCATTCTTAAATAACAGGAATACCAAACTGTTAAGTAAGTGCGTTTATTCAAATTAGGGTAACGCACGGAGGGATGCATAATGCATAATATGATTTTCAAAAGATGAACCTATTAATAGAGTATGGTTGAATGCGAATCTGTATTTTTACTAAAATGGGGAGCGTTGAAAATTATATTTTTGGTTTGGCTATGCAAACGGCGATTTTTAAATGCACAGATGACTGTTTTACTGGATTTAATCACAGCCAGTAATAAGCAGCTCACAAGCTAGCAGAATGCAAGTTTGAATTGCTGGCTGTGTTTGAATCAATATAACAACCATCGCCAGCACATTTAAAAAACTGCTGTTTACTCAGGCCCTTAGTCTCATAGCAGTATTTTGTATTATTTAACCAGGGATTTTCTTCACTGTTACAGATTATTACTGTCGGCTATATTATGTTTAAAACTTACCTTAAAACCAGTAGGAGACCAATCCACAAATAATATTGAGTGGTATGACTTTATTCTTGTGATTGCGGCATTTACATCTGTAGGGCTAACATCTCCTCTAAAGAACATGCAGCAAGACATGTATTTACCATTTTTCGGATTGCAATTTACCATTTGACTATGTGGTTCGAAACATGTATTTACTAATTGACGTGTGGTTATATTTTCGTGATATGCCTTTCTGGCAGAAACGAAAGGGGCGTACGTAACCAGAGGGAAGTGAATTCTCGGATATGGAACTAAGTTTGTTTGGAACTCGGCAATATCCACATTAAGTGCGCCTTCAAAACGTAACGAGGCTGTTACGCATGATATAACCTGAAATTATGGTCAGTATATTAAATGGTTTATGTAGAAATAAGTCGAGAAGGAGTATAAAAACACAAGATTATTTCAAATACCCTGAAAATCAGACTAAATGCTGGGCTTCACATACAGAGATTTGAGAACTAATTTGAATGATTATAATAAAAAAAGTAATACCCGTAATTATGAAAAAGGTATTCAATTAGAATTAATACTTTTTCAAACAGCCCAAAAGGATGCAAGTAGTAAAATGATATAATTTTTTTCTCCTGGGAAGCAGCAATTTGTCATTTGAAAAACATTATTTACCTGTGCAACCATTCTGTTAAGATTTGTATAAGTGGGACGGGGAACATCTAAACTTCTGGCACAAATATTGTAGCATGCTTCATTATCCATTATAAAACAAATGTCTTCATATTCAATAGAACCGTGAGATCCCAATATGGCGTTATAAGGTTCTACTATAATGGGGGATATTCGCGGGGATGGGTATACTGAAAAGTCCAGTTTGCTAACTTTCCCGTAATCTCGACTTAATCTATCCAGCAATAGAGTTGTAAAACCAGAACCAGTACCGCCACCAAATGCTCTAAAAAAAGGTCATTTGTCATGTTTGGATTATCTGTCTACAAAAAATACCAACGCCTTTTTCTCTGTAAAATATCTCGCGTTTATGACACCTAGCTTTTGTGGAGTTGGGTGATAAAAAATCCCAATATAATACCGATTTTACCGATGTATGTATCGTGGATAATCACAGAGAATAAAGGCACTGGTTCGCCTTAGTGCAGAAGAATATTCAACACCGAGCCATGAGTTTTCTTCCTTAGACTACAACAATTATATCGTTACTTAGTGAACAACACTGCACAAAGTTGAAAATTAAATGTTTTTCACTTTTTTTTTTTTTACAAAAAAGAAAATTTGAGTTTGATATACTCAAATGTGGTTTTTCGGGCTGCTTTCGAATAGTCGGAAATAATTCTGCCAGAAAGCAGGAAACAAGTTGTGCTGAAGTGGGATTCGAATGAGATTCTAATCTTTTAAAAGTAATTGGATAGATATTTTTAGCATGCATCGATTTACCAATGAGATTTAAATGTATGTAGTTAAATACAATATTTCTCATTAATGTTGTCTAAATTCTTCTCGAATCCAATAAAATAATCAGTTTATTCGTCTTCCTGTAAAATGAACCAAATTGATTTGCGCGGTGTTGTTGCTAAGAGACAATACATACCTGTCTTGAGGTGCGCAGGGGACACCGAGTGTAGCGTAATCAATCCTGGTTACTCAATATTTAAATCTACACAAGCCATGTGTCTACCTACTTAATTTATTGAGAAAGTGAAATTATTAAGGGATAAAGAGAAAAACATTTTAGAGTTGACACATTTATTTCTAAAAAACTAATAAATTGGTTTCCATATGAGGATATAAAATAAAATTGAAAAAAAAAAAAGTTTATATTTTGTTTTGTCTAATCTATAAACTCCAAGGGTTCATCTGTCATAATGATTCCTTTTTCCCAAAGGTCACTGGCTATTTGAATTTTGTCAGTGTCATTTTTGCATTCCAAATTTTCAACGGAAACATATTCAGGATAAGCTGTAATTAGTGTTTCTATTCCCGGGGCGATATCTTCCTCGATTTCTAAGTATTGGGGCTCATTACCTTGATATTCTTTAGAGTTTTCTACATAGTGATAAATACGAATAACACCATCTTCTGAAACCATTCGTATTATATTGGCTCTAAGTAATTTGATTCTTGTGTCCAATTGGATTTCAACACGATCTTTGACGATTCCACCCTCTATCATTATATAAGTCTCCCCATGTTTGTTTCTGATAACAGCTAAGTGTGATGTGGAGGGAGTGTTGTTCTTTGTTAGTAACTCCTTGGTGAATAAATCCTCTAGGAAAATATAACAAGTCTCCGGGTTCAAGAGTGACTTCCATTATTGGTTTTCCAATCTCAGATTGTTCAAAGTTCTTAGATGATGTACGCGGTAAAACTTCTTCCGGGCTCAAGGGAGCGTAGATTTTCCATATTTTTTTCCCTTCGATTTGAAGAATAAAGGCTTCAATATCATCGTAGTGCGGAGCGAATCCTTGACTCCCTGGAGGAGTAAGGTAAGAGTTAGCACCGACAAAGCAGTTGAAGTACTCTTGAAGAGTGGCATTAAGAAGATGAAGGCGTGGAATGAAGGTTTGAGGGTTCAACATTCGGACACTGCAGCCGTTCAAGTAAAAATCCCAAACCACGTGTGGTAGAGCTCTTCCTATTGGATTATGCGTTTCACGTTTTCCATTATCGTAAGAAGTAATATCAATATTCTTGGTGAAATATATATTTTCTGTTCGTAATATTTCGTCAATAATAGGAGTGGATATAATATTTTTATAATAGTTTGATTGTTTTCGGCTAATGTGCAATGGCTTCTTCTCCCAAGTGTCTTTAAAAAATGCTTTATTGTCATAAGGAGAAATAAGCCATTCGAAAAGATTTTCCCCCTGTACTGTACTATCGGTAATGGGGACATCTGAATCATTGGAGAGAGGACTATCGAGGCGTGGGATTTCTTCAATTGACATTCTTTTATTTGTTTTCTGAGTCGGTTGATTGACCAGTTTCCTTTTCTTAGTTGGCGATTTCAACTTTGCTTTGGTGACTTTACCGCTTGCTAATGAAATTTTGTCTGCCTTAGATGAGTTCCCATTGTCATAAGTAACTTTGGGTAAAGATTTTTCTTTTTTTATAAGTCTGTCATTACCATTAATACTGTTAGACTTACTTTTCCCATCATTGGATTTTAATTGTTGGAATTTAATTAGCTCTTCACCACTTTCCAAAACCATTTTTGCCGAAGGCAAGGAGATCTTCTTACGTTCTTTAGCTAAACGGCGTCTGATTTTATTTTTTAATTTAACCTTGTCTGATTTTGATGAGCTGAGTTTAGACGTTTTATACATAGAAAATGCAGACGAAGTATCTGTATCGTAAACCATGATTTAGGATTATTAGAATTAAGTTTTATCAAAACGAGAAAAAACAAAAGACAACCAAACACCAACTCACTTCAACAAACTGACAATAAATTGACATTTAAAAATTAAAACATAACCCCAATTTAGAAACGTCAAAAAGACATGCTTTTTCATTAGGTTGCGTTCAAAAAATACAACAATACGCTCAATGATCGCTCGATTACCTTTCAAATAATTAGCGACCTCGCACTAAAAATATCGGTTGAAGATAAATATTATTATCTATTATACCTAGGTATTTTCTGTAAATTATAGCTTTAGAGATATAAGGCATTACATCAAATAAATAATATAAATAAATCTCTTCAACTAGTACCACACACACACATATTTGTCCTCGGGAGGTAAAACAGGAATTTTTGATAGGAGTTTTTTCAAACCGTTTTTTTTCTGATTTTTTTATTTGTTTTTAGTAAAAGACTGGACTATTATGATGAACACGCGAAAGAGGTAACCAAATAATCAAATCGATGCATTTTCGGCTAATATTTTCTCCAAGCTAAACAATTCCTTTCTAGTTTCTGTGCATCTTTCCAATTAATTCCACGACCAAATCAATAGCTCTTACGTAAACTACCGATGGATTTTCAGCTAGCAGTAAAACTATTATCTATATTAGCTAATACCTAGGTATTTTCTGTAAATTATAGCTTTAGAGATGAAGGCATTACATCAAATAAATAATATAAATAAATGAAACTATGCCCGACACATATATTTATTAGGAGTTTGATGCGTTTCATTTTTTATTTGTTTTTAGAAAGCCTGGAATTTAATGATGCAAAAATTCATAATCATCGATGCATTTCGGCTAAAATTTCCTCCAAGCTACACAATTCCTTCCTAGTTTCTGTGGTGTGACTACCGATATTATGCAAAATGAATTGCGTTTTTTATTGTAATGTTCTGAATGAATGGAACTGTTCTAAAAATAAATAAAAAAATAAATAAATAAATAAATTATTCAAGCTATTAATTTTTTTAATCCCCCAAGTCATAGCTTTGATGTAAACCACCCAATGATTTTTTTAGCAGTGTACAGTTTGTATGCTTTCAAATTATTGTCAGATCATGGTGTGACTTTATATTATTTCAGATATTTTTATTCAATCTTTTGCCTTTACAAATCTGGATTTCATTTCACTTTAAATGGCTTCACATATTTCGTCGCCTTGGTGGTCAAAAGAACCAAAACCCACATTTTTCAAAAAATATTTTTTTTACGCTTTGTGTTAATCAGAGAACTGTATACTTTATACCAATGGAGAGAGCTAAGTAAACTTAATGGTGATAACCGACAAAGACATTTTTTTCCAATGTGTTAATTTGATTGTATTAAATGAATATCTTCTGATATAAATAAAAATAAAGAATTTTATTGTTAATTTAATATGACTTTTAGAATATATCAATAACACTGCCCAATATTTTGTTTTTTTTTTCACCTTAAAAAAATATTTTTGTCGGTTATCACCTTATTCCAGGCAATAATTCAAGTGATATTACATTTTTAGAATACTGAATTTTGCTAAAGTGTGGAAAGAGGCAAGCGATTCTTTATACAATTTTGATGTTTCTTAAAACTTCATTGTTCATTTTCTCAAAACATTACATATTTATGTGTAGCTTAGCTCTCTTGACCACCAAGGCGACGATTTTTAAACCTTTCAAAGAATGAGCAAAATTAAGTGATTTCTCCATCGTTGTTTATAATTTGCAAAAATACAAATGCATAAAAAATCTTAACTTAATAACTTATAATAATACGTAGCTTGCACAGCGCGGGTGTAAAGTGCGCCTCTCGTTCTTGTTAGACTATGATGTTCTCTGCCCTACAATGATGTTTGTGTGAAAGCACTAAAGAACTGATATGAGTCAAGGTCCGTATAAATAAAGTAGTACTTGTATATAAAATGTAGTGCCCTATGTGCCACTGGGTTAAGGGGAGATAGTAGTCTAAAATTAAGTGTTTATAATCTAACAATATTACAGTTATGATTAAATAATTACCTGAAAATGATAAATCCTTGTAAAGCTGAACAATCTTCCACCTGCTTTCTTATTCGGTCGAGTACCAAATCTATCATTTCTCCACCTATGGAATAACATCCTCTAGCATAGTTGCTGGCCGCGTCTTCTTTGCCAGTAATCAACTGATCTGGGTGGAAAAGATGCCGGTATGTCCCAGTACGGATTTCATCTTTTAAGAAATAAAAAAATTTAATCCAATATTTCTGATGGCTGGAAGATCCTTACAGACAAGTGATTTAAAAATATGATTTTTATTACCTATTGGAGTTGGCTCTAAATCAATCATGACAACCCGAGGGGTGCATGTCCCTGCATTAGAAATGCTAAAGAAAGCCCCAGCTGAGTCGTCATCGTAACATAATTCATAGTGAATTCGGCCATTTGGGCTTATTCCATGTTCCAAGCAGTAAAGTTCCCAGCAAGCATTTGCTATTTGCACTCCAGCTTGTCCAATATGTATTTGTATTACTTCTCTCTTAAAATAGATATCCAAATGTTGTTAAACTATTATTTTACAAATCATTGCTACAATATCATACTGCATATCTTAAAATTGTGTTCAATTTAATTATGTACCAATGTGCATAGAATGCAATGATTTGTCAAAATAGATTTTATTCTCGTAATCTCAGTAAAAGGATTTACTAATAAAAATATATATAAAAATCATACACTATGCATGCACATTTTTTTATTATATGAAGGTGGGAAAAAATATTATTGAGGTAAGCAGCATTATATTGTAAGCAGAGATAATAATACATGGAAATTTCATTAAGGGTCCACCCGAGGCAAGTGTTAGAATTTTGGTGTTTTTAAAATGATATTTTGGATTTATTGACTGACACCTAGCTTCGAAAAAATTATTACACAATATATTTACAAACATTTTCATTTGATTTAAAAAAGCATATGGAATCTGAAGAGAAAAAAAAACAGGAACCTCTTTTTTTTTCCATTTTTTAAGATAAAAAGCAATAAAAAGCTTACAAAATACTTGATATAGAATAATATTCTTACATCACAACAATACGGTTTTAGGAAGTACTCAAATACTAAATGTGCTGCTTTTGATTTCGTCTCAAGCCTTCAAAAAAAACTTGACGAAGGAGAGATCGCGGCAGCTATCTTTATTGACTTAAAAAAGGATTTGATACGGTTGATCATGAGTTTTTGTTGAGTAAACTCGAACACCTGGGAGTAGTTGGTATACCACTGAAACTTTTTCGAAGCTATTTAACGGATAGACACTGTATGGTTCAAGTTGGAGGAGAATCCAGTAGCTTAGGTGGGATAACTTGTGGAGTTCCACAGGGCTCTATACTTGGACCTCTTTTGTTCCTCGTGTATATTAACGATATTACTAAATGGGGTTTGAGGGGTCATCTTCAATTATATGCCGATGATACTGTCATTTCCTACGATAAATCTAACCTAAAAGAACTCGAAGAAACCATGGACGCAGATTTCAAGAGACTAGCTGATTGGATGAGGCTAAACAAACTAAGTCTCAATGTGGAAAAAAACGTCATATATGCTTTTTGGGAACAAGTCAAACAAAAATATTACAATCTCCCTAGGAAACGGCTGTATTGAAAAAAAGGAGGTCACCAAATATCTTGGATTACATATTGATTCTCAACTCTCATGGAAATATCAATTTGACCATGTAAAATCTAAAATTGCACCCGTTACTGGCGTTCTATATAGACTGCAAGGTTTACTTCCTCGGCACGCCTTGCTCGCTGTATACTACGCTATGATACATTCCCACCTATTGTATTTATCGTGCATCTGGGGATTCGCCACTAAAAAACTAATCTCTGAAGTACAAGTCATTCAGAACAGAGCTCTAAGAAACATCCTTGATCATGTCAAAGATATTTATCGACAAACAAAAATACTTCCGTTCAAAACTATTCCATTGCATGATATCACTAATACTATTTTGAATATCATAAATTCTTCGGTTCACACTAATCTAAAGTACAAGTTCAATTACGATATCCACAGCCATAACACACAAAACTCTAAAAAACTATATGTGTCGAAATCTCATTCAACTAAATTTGGCGTAAAATCTTTAGAAAGCATTGCCCGCACTCAATTCAATAAACTACCAAACGAAATTCAAAATCAAAAGACGGCGAAATCCCAAAACAAAGCACTAAAATACTACTTTCTAAATATTTTTATTAATAATGATGATGGCTAATTTTTTTTATTTTTATATTGTTCCTTTTGTAATTATTGTTCCTTTTAGATTTAGCATTGGTAACTCTGTAATCTTAAGTATTGTTATATTTAGTCTTTCTTTTTTTAATATCTGTCCCAGAATGAGTTTTGTAACTCAATTGGGAGTGCAAACTATTTTGTACGAATTAAATTAATAAAAAAAAAAAATAAAAAAAAAAAGTCCTTGTACACTTATGCTATGTAGTACATGAGTTTTTAAATAAATAAAAAATTACTTATTAAAGAACACATAAAATTTTGAGGAATTAGGATGCCAGTTTTTAATTTGTCTTTTTTTTTCGGTAAAAAAAAATCCCATTTTGCGACATTTAGTGAGCATTGCTCTCTGTTTCTCTATGTTATAAGTTCAGGGTTCGCCCTTGTACACCATTTTTTTCTAGCCTTGATACGCCTCTTAAAATGGATTTAGCAAGAGCATCCTGTGAGGATCCAAAATCCCTTTTAGTGTAATGTAAACATACTGTAGGACCAAATTTTTGGTATGAACTTACATTTCCAGGCATTTAAATATAGTAGTATTTTTGTTTGGTATTTAATCAATCATTTTTACTCAAAAAATTTACTTATTTGCCAAAATAAAACTGAAATTTATTATGTCTGATTTTTATTACTAAACTATGACATTTTATGGTAGTCAGTAGACTTGTCAAAATGAATCAAAACAATTGAAATATAAATTCAAAAAACTAAGCACAAATAAATACCTACTTTGTTTTCAAATATTATTTTTTTATAGTATGAAAACGGTTTGCTTGCATTTTTTATTAAAAAATATATTTTCTGGTGCTTTGAAGTTACACCTTACAGCTATGAC
This sequence comes from Micrasema minimum, assembly GCA_022494985.1. Classification (NCBI taxonomy): domain Eukaryota; kingdom Metazoa; phylum Arthropoda; class Insecta; order Trichoptera; family Brachycentridae; genus Micrasema; species Micrasema minimum. The sequence continues at coordinate 15,559 of JAGVSP010002919.1, forward strand.
CAGGTTGGTAAGTGGTAACGTGGCCCACTCTATTTCTCCATTACATATAAACACAGTCCTTGATTTTCTCTCTGGAATTTAGTATTGGAGTAATGATTTTCCAAACATTTTAGATATCTGCTAGAAGCGAGTTCGTATCTATTTATTTATTTATTGAAAAAAATTGATTGCATGACACATTTTTTTTATTCTTCATATTTTTTATGTAAAATATTGACAGTCAATAAGTGCATCTATACATCCCTACATTGAAAAACACTATTACGACGTGTTGTCATAATAGTTTATTTCAATGTAGGCATGAATAGGTGTGCGTAGATGGATGACGTATTGCCCTGTAGCAGTCACATCATCATTGCATCTCGAGCAGTTCATGTATGCATATCGTATTTTCTAATACAAGTGCCTAAAAATATGTATGAAGGGTTAAATAATAATGCATATGCATGAGTTGTTCACATATATTTTTAGAATTATTTACTGTATGTACTTATGTATTAGATTTATACAGCCAGTACTGACTGCGTAACATTATATATTATAAAAATAAAGTTTATTTATCACTTAAAACGAAAAAAAACAAGATTGGCTTTATTTTTTAATAACCCAACACCGAAATAAATATTCTTAGTTTTGTTACTAATTAAAGTAGAGAAAACAAGGATTTAAGGAAAAAACAATTGTTCTGAATCATACATTTCTAAAGTTCTGAATCATACAGTAAATAAATTAACAAAAGTTTACTGATTTACTCTTCAGATTTTATAGCGTCTCTTTGTCGTAAACAAACTTTCCATTGCAGGGTCGAGGAAAATATAAATTGTTTATTAGATTATTTATCGGGGACACATAGCATGGCGTCCACCATCTACAGGAAGTGTAACGCCGGTGATATTGCTGGAAGCATCACTGGCAAGGAATACTATAGCTGCGGCAACTTCCCCCGGCTCTCCAGGTCTTTGCAGAGCGTGAGTTTCCTTGGACCGTTCCAAAAACTTGCGATATGTTTCCTCATCCATGCCCCCAGCTTTCTGGAGATTTGTCACTATTACCCCCGGATTCACTGAATTCACTCTTACTTGCTTAGGCGCAAGTTCCAGAGCCACACAATGAGTGAATTGGTCCAAAGCCGCCTTAGAAACGCAGTAAGCCAACACATTCGAGAAAGATCTGATTCCATTAACGCTTGAAACATTTACAATATTTCCTTTGGTTTCAATCAAGTGTGGAACCGCTAACATGGTTAACTGATACACAGATCGAAGATTTGCATTCATAACTCTGTCATATTGTTCCAAACTTGTGTTTTCTATACTTCCAATTTCTATTACACCAGCATTGTTGACAAGAACATCGAGTTGGCCATAGTGTTTAATTGTAGCGTCCATTATGTGTTTTACGTCGCACTCATTAGTCAATTCTCCCGTTACGATGAACGGCTTGACGTTTTGAGATTTTTCGCATTCATCCGCAATTTTATTGAGGTTAGCGACGTTCCGACCTGTCAGTGACAGCCGGGCACCTAATTTTGACAGATGAACAGCTGTTGCGGCGCCGATTCCAGAGCTCGCGCCGGTAATAAGGACAACTTTACTCGCAAAACTCATTTTTAAGTGTTTCTTTTTTTTTAATTAATTAGTATAAATAATAAAATCTTACACTCAATCAACTATTTACAATATAGTATCTTCGAATAAATCGTAAGTAATGACAAAGTTTTTATAAAAACAATGCAATAATATTATGCAGCTACATAACAAAATAATAAATACCGGCTCTTCGAGATACAAAATGAACTATACTCCCCGCAAACCGCGATTTTATCATGCAAATGGTGTTTACGCACGTAACGGCTGATAACGCTGATAACCGATTTAAACTGATTAACTGATAAAAGCACAAACTCTTATTCCAGATTCTACGGATTACTTTTTATCTATTATCATTTTAGTAGGGTTACCAGAGAGACGTCGTTTTCCCGGGTACCTACGTTTCGGAAAAAGGGTCATAAAATGAGGACGATGTAAATCTTGTGAGTTTGGATGAATTTGTCGGTTGGTCATAACACTGTTATGCAAAAAAAAATCTTCCTAATTTAATAATGCGTGATTTGAAAAAAAATTTGGTATAACTGAATATCAGAGAGCGCTTGCATTGGCTTGCATAATATGCGCAGTTGCACCGGTGTAAAAACAACGTCAGTCAACGTCGTCAATGATATCCTTAAAATTACGATCTGAATGGATTAAAGTAGCACTATTGTGAGAGTGAAACATGAAAATACACAATTAAAAAATATCTGGACGTCTTTTAGCAAAAAATAAAAGCAGAATATTATTATATGTAATATATAATATTATAACTCTTCATATTTTTAATCAAAAGAGGATTTCGTTGCAGATCTGTGTTATTTATCAAAAAACCTTACTAACTAACTAACCATCACGCCATTTCGTAGGCAGAGAGGATAGAACGCCATACCACTCTGTCCTGACAGACTTCCTTTGCTTCCTCTACATTCATACATCTTCTCATGCACATACGCCGATTATTCCGACTTTTCACATGACCACTTTCAAGCACTTGACGTACTTTCAAGTACTTGAAGAAACCTATGTAAAGATTATTATTGTAAACCCAACAATTCTAAAATTGGGAACTTAATACATATTCCAGTAACTTGGTTCATAATATATAGTCTACCACGAATCAAGCAAGAATCCAACTGGAAATTAGTGCATTGTTATACGGTGGAATCTGTTGACATTTACTTTGGACACCCATTATTTGATAATCATAGTGGACACCATGAATTCATAAAATTAATTTATTTATGTGATGTTAAGTATTCAAACTTTATAAATATTTTTATAATGAAATATTAATGCATCTCATGTTAATTTAGAAAATAAATAAAATTTAGGGTAACCTTTCATGTTAAAATAAATTAAATTTAGGTTAACCTGCACAAATCTAATAAAGTTGGTCACCCTAATATGATAATCAAATAATTAGGGCTTTTGTTATTGAGGTTTGAAACATTATACTTCAAAAACCAAAACACCTAATAAACAAATAATAAAAACATGTAAATAAATAAATCTTATTTATTAAATCATAAAAAATATACAGGTATCTCACATAATGGTAGGCATTCAAGGATAAGATGATAATACAGTTTTCAATGTATTTTTTTGAAGTTTTTCATGTAAATTACTACACGTGGAAGAATGAAAAGAAAGAACCTAAGTTTTTTGAGTCTCATATTGTTTGCCCCAGTTTTAGTGAATAACATTTTGAGTAAAGCTGCCATGCAGAGCCTAAACTGCAGTAAAAGCAAAAATATCCTTGGTTTAACTTGACCAAGAAGGCCCAAGGGTATTGGCAATACGGAGAACTATGCCAACATCGGCCCTGTAGATAATACAGTCAATTATATTTTGCTTTTAAAGCAGTTTAGGTTGTGCGCGATTTTATTGTCTTCATTACGTATTTTTAAGAATATGAAAGAAAATTAATCCAATTAAAATTTTTTAAACTGCACCATATATTAGCTTACTAACGGTAGGCACATAATTTAGGAAGGATTGTTAGAAAACCGTGCGCTTAATAAGAGAAATTACATTTATCGTGGACACATGGCATGTCTCCCTCCATCAACTGACAGTGTTACTCCAGTTATATTACTGGCAGAATCACTCGCTAGGAAAGCAATAGATTCTGCCACCTCTTCTGGTTGCCCGGGGCGCTGTAGTGCATGAGTTTCCTTCGACCGCTCCAAGAACTTTTGATATGTTTCATCGTCCATGCCTCCTCTTTTGTGAATATTGGTCACGATCACACCAGGGTTCACAGAGTTCACTCTGACTTGTTTTGGAGCCAATTCAAGAGCAGTGCATTTGGTAAACTGATCTAAAGCTGATTTAGATACACAGTATGCTAATACATTGGCAAATGACCTGATTCCGTTGACACTCGACACGTTTACAATATTTCCTTTCGTTTTGATAAGATGGGGAACCGCCAGCATTGTAAGTTGATAAACAGAACGTATATTAGTGTTCATTATACGATCATACTGCTCCAAGCTTGTATTTTCAATGCTCCCGATTTCAATGATTCCAGCATTGTTAACCAAAACATCCAAGGATCCATAGTGTTTGATTGTAGCTTCTAAGATATTTTTGACATCTGCTTCGTTGGATAAGTCGCCGGTAACCACAAATGGTTTGAGGTTGTGGGACTTTTCGCACTCTTCACTAACCTTTTTGAGGTTATTTTCATTTTCGCCCGTCAACGAAAGTTTTGCTCCAAGTTTTGACAGATGTATGGCGGTAGCAGCGCCTATACCTGAACTCGCTCCTGTTATCAACACGACTTTGCCACTGAAGTTCATTTTTCTGGATGTTCAGTATCTGAAACAATATCACGTAGAAACAATGAGTTTCCTAACCTTTAAAAACAGTTCATAAAATATATTGATAATTATGTAGGTATTGATATTAGCTTACACGTAGGTAACTCTACTGGAAGAATAAAGCAGTGGCTGTTATTATATTTGTTTTAGCAAAGACACTCACTGTCACTGATTACTTGGTATCAAAAACATCTGATCATAGAATACACTAATTAAAGAACGCAAGCTGCCATACAAACAAGTTGATCAAAATTTGAACCACATTTAATAAAATTTCCGAGCGCCATCTCTTGTGTGAGAGTTTTACTATAGCGAAAAATTGACGGCGGGAATTTCAAATATATATATTTTCGATATTCCATATTTTCTCATGTAAAATATTTCATAAAATGGTCGTAAAATAAGATACAAGTTGTATCTTATCTTTCAACCACTGTATGAAACATTTTACATGAGAGAAAGGATTAAGGCAAATTTATTGATTGAAAGAATAGTAAAATTGTACTGTACTTTATTTGTATTGTAAAAAAAAACAAAATAGATGTCTGCAATATAAAATATTTGTAAATAACAATTGTCATGCTCTAATGAATTGATTGTATATATATAATATTTTAAGTCTAAATGTCATTTAAAAATAATATGGATACACAAATGATGGATCTTTGTAAATGTCACAAACTAACCTATACATACTACACACGAAAATTGCGTTTAACTTCACTGAAATCCAAAACTGAACAACCCCCCACTTATTATATCGTAGCAAATATTAACAGAATTGTTATTTTGTCATTGTTATCACAAATGGATTGTCTTTATTGACCACTTTGAAAGAAATTGCAACCACTTTGAGCACCGAACGTTTTAATAACTGCCAGCCCGTCAATCGATCACGAAATCAATACCCACTCAATACCACAAGACTCAATAAAGATAGGAAAAGTAAAATCAGTAATGTATCCAAACAATTGTATACATTTCTACCTTTGTTTTTTGCAGTCGTATGAAAATTTCAAACGCGTAATACGCACAACATAGAATACACTAAATACGGGATTCCTTTGATTAGACCATAAACAAAAAAGCATAGAGTAGACTGGGTACCACGTGATATATACTGTACTGCCATCTACTGTGTGTGACTAATACTAACTGTACCAAAAAGTTTGTTCCTGGCTTGGAAGCCCTGCATCTGATCAACATCTGATACACAGATTATATACTTATAGATGAACACACAGGATGAACAACTCTGATTCTTCCCCATAGAAAATGATTATCCGTCGATTGTGTGAGATTTCACAGACAAGACAATATTTTATAGAAGAAAAAAAATGAATCGGTTCTTACTCAAATATCAGGAAATTAATTAGCCATAAATTAATTAAGTATGAACGCAATATTGTCTATGAATCCCCCTCCCCCTATCCCCTCCTTCGACCCTTCCACTTTCCTCACAAGGGTTAACAAATGTCAAAATCAAAATGGTCCGTGATAGCTGGTTGACAGTTAGAAATGATCACAAGAGTTTACAAATAAATGTATGTAGTGCCCGATATAAACAAATCACATAATAGTTATTAATATTTTAGCAGTCATTTCAAAAACGCACATTGATTTAGACATTTTTTGGTTGAAAAAGAAATTAAAAATCATTATTTGGAAGTACTTGATAAGTAAATTTAATGATAAGTGAATTTCAATTACATAATGTTAAATTACATTACAAAGAATGTGGCCCCAACCCCGCCACACCTGTGGTGAACATCCAGAACATTTCACCTCCAAAATATCCCATTAGTTCTGTAATATACAATGTAACTTTTATTAAATTTGTACACATTTTACTACTAACTCATTATAAACAGAAAAAAGCTGATAGATGTTTCTGTTTTGGGAATATTTGAAAAGAAAAATATTCTTTTGAGGTTATAAAAAATAGCAGTGCAGTATTCATGTGATATTTCAGAACCGAATAGGATTTTACATTATGCATAATTAGAGAATTATTGAAAATAAAATTAGTACATATGTATTATATATAATATTCAAATAGATATATATCTAAATAGGGAGAAACTAAATGTTATAAAATTTTTAAATATTAATAAGAGTAGTAAAAACTTGAGAAATTTATATATCTTTTTAAAAAGAGCTTAAAATCTCACAAAGCAAATGTATAAGCAAAATTATTATTCCAGTTTTGTTTTAACAAAACTGGTTATATTATACGCAAGGTAATAAGAATAAAGCTTTATAATTTAACAAGTATTATAAAGGATGCATGTATAGTAGACATAATACAAAACTAACATTTATTGAAACAAATTAAATTTATACTAAGGATAAAAAAACACTCAACATGATACAAAACAAAACAAAATGAAAAAAAAGTTGAAAGTTATACTACGGATAATTTTTAATGTAGTAGACATAATACAAAAACAAAAAACATTGATAGAAGAAATTAATGCTAAGGATAATTTTTATATATTAGACATGATACAAAACAAAACCAAAAGAAAAGAAGAATTGAAAGTTATACTAAGGATAATTTAGACTAGACATAATAAACGCCACCTTGGTGGTCAAAAGAGTCAAACCCACATTTTTCAAAAAATGATATATTACGCTTTGTTAATCAGAGAACTGTATACTTTATAGTAATGAAGAGAGCTAAGTGATATTACATTGTTAGAATACTGAATTTTGCTAAAGTGTGAAAAGAGGCAAGCGATTCTCCATATAATTTTGATGTTTCTTAAAACTTCATTGTTCATTTTCTCAAAACAATACATGTGTGGCTTAGCTCTCTTGACCACCAAGGCGACGTAAATTAAATAAAAGTATCACATAATGCAAAAAAAAAAGTAATATTAGGTATATACTGAACTAAATTTTAAAAAAACAACTTGAGGCATAATAAATTGAATACCGGAAACATAAAAGAGTGTATGTGCCATTTTCAAACAAAGGAGGCAGAGGGGAAACTATAAATTCACTTCGATGAAAGCATCATTTTATTTTATGCCAAATCTACAAAGGTACATATCTTAATGCAGTTTATTTAAAAAATATATATTAAAGACTTATTAAACTGAGGATAAAATCAAACAAACTAATCATTTTAAAGAAATTCTCACGTGCCGTGGCTAGTTTCCTTTAAAGGGGACTTACAACCATCACCATCTTGCGAATTTTTTAAGAAATATTTTTAGTACTATATGGCATTTATACCCCTTCTGTAGGATATTGGTATTGGCACTTACTATCCATTTCTTAAATAAAATCGTTTTCAATATTTTGGGCATTTACACCATTTTAAGTTTCTGGTATTCAATTTTAAACACATCTAAGGCTGGGTTGTTTGATCGTCAGTAAATGTAAAAAATCCGAAGTAATAGTTAAAATTTGTTCTTTTCCCATACTAAAAAGTAGCTTATTTTGAAATGTATGCTTTTACTTTCGATTTTTAACTTTTACTAATGATGAAACAACCCAGCATAATTTATCTCTAAAATGATGGTGGAAAAAATATTTGTTTATTTATGAGCTGCCAACAACGGAATATTTTTTTTTAAACTTTGAATATTTAACATACCGTTCCATCGCGAGTTTTCTCATACAATCATTACCAGTGTATGTCCTGGTGTCTTTTCCTCGTAATTTATTGTTAATATCTTTACACCAGGCATAAATAATAAAAGGTACGGTGTATTTTACAATGACTTGTGGTAATGTATTTATGTGCTCTTCACAATTAATCCAATTAAAGTTTACAGAAGCTAAAACGGTGGCTTTGACAGTATCTAATAAACAAATATCTTGGCACATTTCAGCTAGTAAATACTCGGTTACGTAATGAATTTCTAAAATACTGTATACAAAATTATTAGAAGGATAAGTAAGGCTTAATCTATTTAACGAGTATTCCCTCGATAATATTAAAGAGTTTGTTGACTCGAAGGGATTTCCAATGCAACTATCTTTACAGTTTGTACAAGTTATAACTACTTTCATTATTTTTTTAAGAATAAATCCAGCGACATAATTGTCAATACTAAAACCACTTGAATTAGTTGATTCCCGTATGTTTCTAAATGCAATTTCTAAATTAGGAATGCTAATTATCAAAGAATGATTATTTTCAATTTGTGGAGTTGTACCAGCGGAATAAATAAAATCAGCTACGTTAGTCAACAAAGGTGTATTATTATCGAGTTCACAGTTGGAACCAGGAGAATGCGATGACACAAGATTTCCGATAAGTAGGGATTTATACGCACAAGTGAACAAAGTGGCAGACGGATTATGAACACCACGACTTCTTATAGAACCAAAAAAGTTTTCAATCGGATCTTGATTTAAGTCTCTAGGTCTTAAAACATTAATCCCACACCTTTTGAGGTGGCACCATAAATCTAGGATCGCATGAATAGAAAAAATCCAATTTTTCAAAACCGGAATATTAGTTTTAATGACAGATCCAGTTAATTTATTAACAAATTTCATTGAATTTAAAACTTTTAAACTTTTATTCCATAACTCTTTGTGTGGGGAGTCACTGGACAAAGCAACTCGGTAAGTTTTACCTCCCACAGGATATCTCGAATATCCATTGACACTGTCAAAAAGGTAATTGAAAAATTGTAGCAATTTGGCAGTGTCCAATGGTTTTTTAGTAAAATCTGAAGGATGCAAATCACTAATTATTTCTAGAGCAGCTGAGACATTGTCACTCATGACTTGACTGGCTAATTTGACTTTCATCTTTTTAATTTTATTAGGTAATATATGTAAATCAGTAATTCGGCATAATCGTTTTGAATCTTTCTTCGGTTTGGCCAGCTAAATTATAAACTGTAATTAAATTGTCCCAGGATGCTAAACGTTCAATGCCATTTTCAGTGAATTTTAAATCTTTATCTAGAAGATTATTACGTACACACTTCAAAAGGTGGGGAGCATCAAACATAGGAAAAATTTTATGACCATTAACAATAAAAATACCCGCCTTTATAATCTACATTATTACGAAGGCACGAAGACCTTGTGTCATCGAGTAATCCTTTAATGACTCTACTGTTTGTGGTTCCTTGGTCGCAAACAGTAGCGACAGGTATGAGACCACACTCAATTAATTTACTTATCACATTTTGAACAATGTCTTTCAAATCAGAAAACTTTGCTCCACTTTCGAAAAATGAAAAATAAACAGGCTGCTTGTAGGGGGTTGTGAGCCCTTTGATCATAAACACCAATGAATGGTCGGCAAATTTTTTTTCTTCTTATGTTTCCCATATCTTCAAACCCCTCAATATACCCAAATCTAGAAATAAATGTTAAATGTGGCGCAATACTCATTTCATCAAACATTATGATTATGTATTTCTCCTTCTTCGTCATTGATTCTACTTTTTTTTTTAAATTTTCAAAAATATTTTCATTAATTCCCGGTTTGAGATTGATTAATTTAGCTCTTTTTTTAACGTGACAGAAGATGGCAATGTAAAGAGCCTAGCAAGCAGCCTGTAACATTTGGGGCCTTCCTTATAAAGCGCAATAGCTAACGCTTTATCTTTACGAGAGTAGCGCCTCCCCCTTTTAAACTTATTTGACTGCTTCATTTGAGACATGACGAATCGCGCTGCAATTGGATTGAGAGTTGAAAGATGTTGTTCTAAATGCGTACTATTCTTATACCTATGAGCAGCTTCCAGTCTTTCCTTGAACGTAGAATTTTTTCGTTGAGCATATCTAAGCTGCCGCCGGGTCTCCAAAACCTTCTTGTACAGTTTCTTCTTTTTTGGAGTAAGGTTGGAAACACTGCATTCACCGATGTAGCTTAGTATGGGCTTTCTTTTGCCTAAAAAAAAAACTCATTTTTACTAACTTTTCAAATTACAACTTCATTACTTTTAAAATTATTATTAAAAATATCAACATATTAAAAATAGGCATATTTATGTTAAATACTGATAAATGTATTCTTCATAAAATGAATCTGTACAGAATGTGACAAGAAAGAATACATACTGTTAGCAACAGCAACAGAAGCAGGAGTGGGAACAACAGTGGACACACGGGTACTGCATGACGGGAAGTCAACATTTGGGCGGTAGCGGTGGGGAGCACGCGGCTCTGGGGGGCACCGCTACTGCATGACGCTGACGAGGTGTCAACATCGGGAGGCAGAATTACCCTCCTTGGTTGAACACTGCTTCTGGTTACGTTGCTACATGATGCTGAAATCATTATGAAAACATACATTATACAAATGATTTATGAGTAGTACTACTTGCTATATTTACGATCATCGAAGCAGAAGAAAGGCTCCAGGCACATGGGTACAGGCAACACAACATGATGAATAATTCTGTAATCACATTAAAACAGGTTTATTTACAATTCCATGAGTGGGAAATCCATCATGCATATTTTTAGTATTAATGATATGATTAAAGTAAATAAAACATACTCAGAACACGAAAATATTGATGGTCAAGTAGAGCATCATTTTCTGGGTCCAGATATATCAGGATCTAAAAATAATAAGATGATTTTAATAAAACAGACAATCGTTTGATGTACATACCTCTGACATGATCCATTTGGCCCAACTCAGAAGATAAAATAACATTAGGTTCTCCATCTACAAAAGAACAATGTAATCATTTTATAATATTTATTACAGATAAAGGTTAAAGCATCAATTGAATAAAATGTATATTTTTACCAATGGCCTGGAAAGGCAAATCAGGGAAAATCCTATATTTGGTAAGTTTTATATCGGGTAAACAGTAACGAAGCACTGAACCACCTCTATTTCTGAGAGTTGTTGAAAAATGCCTATCGCAAACAACATAATATTTCGATTGGCTTGGATTTTTAAATTTTTCCAATAAATCAAACCGGTCTATTCTCCAAATCCATTCGCGGAAACTAGATTCATTTTTCGAATTCGATGGCAATAAATGGCGTGAAGAGTTGCGATCATTGCATCCTTTTACGGAACAACCCGTTTTCTTCTGCATTTTTAAATATTATGAAGTTACGTATACTTAAATAGAAATAATAAAACGCCGCTTTCAGATGTTTGCTACACTTTTAAACACAGATTATAATATTATAACGCATTTAAATATGGCGGCGGGTTTCCCTTTTTTTGTTGTTTTTGTTATGACCACAGATTATGTTATGACATCCTACATCACAGATTATTACATTCGTAGCATAATGAAGATAGTTACACTAACACAGTGACGAAATAAATATATATAAGGTTTCTACACATACAAATAATGTGTGAGTAATAATGGCTCCTATTTCCAATATGGCGACAGAAATAAAGATGGCGGTGAGTTGACGGGGCCTGATCTGATATCTGACTGATCTGAAAAACAGTATATTAATCTAGGGATCTATGATCGTTGATAGCACGGATTATTTGTGTTGATTGCCAACACAAAGATATTATACACCTTGCCACAGATTATTACTTCACCTTGCCTACATGCCTACAAATTACAAATAGTGAGGTTACTTTTGTTTTGACATCCCCCAAAAGGTATTGCCATTTTCTCCAGCTCGGAACCAAACAATTATAACTTATTTTTAATACTTGCGGACAATAAAAATAAAAAATAAAAAATTTCGGATCTAAGATATAAATCACCATTTAAAAATTAACCATTTTCCGATGTAAATCACAATCACTGTATTTTTTAAATGTCCCGTAGCCCTTTGTACAAATAATATACGATTCGATAGTCCTAGGCTAAGAAAAGCATTTTATTATTTTTGTAAATCTGCATTTTTTGGTAATGAGTTTTCAAAGTTTCGGGAACTCATCTTACATTTAAATATGAAAATATCCATTCCATACATTATGCTAGAGTGGAGAAAATGTATATTTATTTTTATATTTAAATTTATGAAGAGTTCCGAAAACTTTAAAAACTCATTGTTGCCAAAAATTACAGATTTAGCGAGTGTTCCTACTACGCCGGACGCCGGACCAGTAGGTACTAGTGATAGATACTTCTTAAAAGTGAACAGAGATGATGCATTTTTTACTGAATTTACTATCAGTACTTACCACAGATTAAGTAAAATTGCACAAATTCATATGAAAATGCTGTTTTTAATTTTGTGTTATTTATGGATAGTACCTATCAATTTGACAAAATACATGATATTTGATAACAGTTTACAAAAATGTATAGAAAAAAGACCGCTTCGTACTGATTTTTTCGGAAACTATTATGGGTCAAATAATGTATTTATTTATTTATAATCGACTCCAAATATTACGTAGATTCACTGGTTTCCTGCTTGTACAATGTACGTCGAGTTTTGTTACACCATGTATAACTAAAATTATGATCCCAGATTTCACAAACATGATGTAACAAAACAGTGGTTAGCCTTTTAGGTTTTGATTTCATAAAAACAGTAAAATTTACTCATTTGAGTAAAAATTAGGAAATACCTTTTATAGCAACACATAGGTATAGGTACAAAAATAAAAACTATAAAGTTAAAGGTGTTAAAGATTTTTTAATTTTTTTGTACATTTTACATAAAAACAAACAAATAAAAAATTGTCATATCTCGGAATTTTTAGCACGAATACAATAAAGTACTAAGTATTAAACCAGTACAAAAATAAAAACTATAAAGTTAAAGGTGTTAAAGATTTTTAAATTTTTTTGGTACATTTTACATAAAAAACAAACAAATAAAAAATTGTCATATCTCGGAATTTTTAGCACGAATACAAGATAGAACTAAGTATTAAACCAGCTAATATCATAGTCTAGTGCTAATAATACGGTTATTAATACTAAATTAATCACATTTTTTCTTCAATTTAATCACTTATTTGTCAAAGTACTATGAGTACCGTTTTTTAATTTGTTCAAACATTTCACTGTTTTGCATTTTGGAGGCGTCTTTTTTTCCAAAATGGCAGGTTTTGTTGTATTTTAAAAGTCCTTTTCCTTCGTTTCCTTGTGCATCCACCGATTTCCTCCAGTAAACAGTTTGCACCGCGTTTCTTCCAGCGATATAGCGGGTTGCAGTTCCGATTATCATCTTGTCCATTTTGATTCAAGCAATGATTTATATACTTTGTATAAAGTTGGTTGAACGAACAGCGAAACTTTCTGCCCTGATTTTAACAGCGAAACTTCGTATTTCTGTTTATCAATTTGAACACCACAAAAAGTAGGTAGGTATATAAAATACTTGGAGTTTTTGTACGGTTTATAACTTCTTATATTATGAACGTCACAATATTGAATGATGCTGTTAACTAGATTTGGTCCATATTTATACGATTTTCGCTCGTTAAAAGATAATTAATCGCGTCATTATTCAACCCACTCCTTAGTACATGTGACGCGTGATACAAATGTTATGATTTTGTAGAGCAAAGATCACAAAAAGCCAAAGTTACTTTGCTCTCTGTCGCCTTTGTTTAGAAAAATAAATAAACAGATTAGGTACCTCACGAATTGTAAATTTCCTCTGGTGAAATTTGATTAGAGAAATGAGGGGTATAGAAGCAAAGGCAAATCGATCATATAAATGCTAGAGCATCTAAATCTAAAATGTGTGGGTTTATATTGAGAATATCTAAGCCAGAAATGTATGTCCAGAAATTGCAATCACAATAAATGATTTAAATCATATGTTCGTAGTTTGTAGGAGATTAATTCACTAATATTATGGTGTCCTAAATTATAATCCATTTAATTCGAATTGAAACTGTGCAACGGAAATTGAATTTGGATTGCAACCGTAGAAATTAATTATTTCGATCGCCATAGAATACTTCCACAAACATTACTGTTTAGTTTAGAATTAAAAAGGTTCTAGCGGGCTTAATATTTCTTCATAAAATAATATCTAACCATATGCCCAAGATATCCTTGCTCAGACTAACCTCAATGCGTTCAAATTATATATTTGCATGGTCTTTGCTCTTGGAAAGTTTAGAGCTAACGTGGGATTCATTTTACTCCTGCATAAAGATTATCAGAATATTTTATCAAAAAACAAAATAATAAATGATCGCCTGTTTAAAAAAAAACAACAAATCAACATAATCAGTCAATAGTTTTTAAACCCAGGTAATCTGTTCTCTAAAATCTGTAAAGTCCAAAACATCATTCAAAATACTGATTCTTTTAAATTTAGATTTCCTGTTTCTGTAATGGTTGTTTTAATTTTTTTCAAAGATGGCTGCCTTTGCTTATGCTTAATATATAAAATATGTGATATTTATATTTATTTGCAATTAATTAGTAATGCCGCGAATACTAGGTACTTTGAACTGTGAAATTATCATTTCATAGTTAAAGATTTTTGTTTTTTGTAGCTATAATAGGTACAATGAAAATTTTTATAGTTTACCTATAGTTTATAAATATACCAACACTCGTGCCTATTTTTTATTGTAAGGAAAATATCTGAGATAATAAAAAAAAAACCTCAATTCCTGACACGGAGGTGTTCGGCAGTAATTTGGTAGTAGGTACGAATATCACATATTACATTAAAATATAAATAATATATATAAATTTTATATAATACCTACTCTATAACCCCTACTTATCTATATATATAAAAATGAATGTAAGTTTGTATATATGTTTGTCCTTTATAGATTCGTAAACCGCTTATCCGATTGCAATAAGTTGTTCTAGAGAGTTGTTTTATTCACTCCTGGGAAGGTTCCTGCATTATAACATCCATTTTATCATTTTTGTATTTATGTATTTGATATAATTTAGTGACAGTTCCGGGTGAATTTTAGATACGCCATGTAACCGATAGTACCGTACATAAAGCTTATAAAAAATGTCGTCAAATAATGCTGTACAGCAAAAGGCGCTAATGTCGTTTTCATCACGTATACAATATATTTTTTACACCTCGAACTTTCAATTACATTTTTTAATTTATTTGCACCCCAATTCGGGCTTTTTTTGCAATAAATAAGTGCAGTAAATTGGTATTGACCTTTCAAATGTATTTTTTTCCTCCGAAAACTTTTTTTGTGCAAGATTTTTGCGTTAGCATAATCGTCGGTTTTTCTGCTTCTTTTTCTAGGTAGCCTACCTAGAAGTTTTTATTTCTTCTTAAAGCTACAAGAATCTTTGTTTGAAATTTGGAGCATTTGCTACTACTACTTTCCCTTATCCGCACCCAACGGTGCATTGATACTCCAAGTACAATGTGATCATTTTATTAGTATGGAAAATTTAAGGATTCTTCCGTTGTTGTTTTTATGGCTATTGATTAAAATTATTTAGAGACGGTGATTTTAGTTTAAAAAAAGTACCTACCTTCTTATAATTTGTTTGGAATTTATATTATTAGGTAGCCTAGCGTGGACGTTTTTTTTCCTTCTTCGAGCTACAAGACTATGTTTAAAATTTGGAGCATATGCTCTTACTACCTTCCCTTATCCGCACCCAACGGTGCATCGATACAGTGTATATTGATCATTTTATTACATGAAGGTAGGATGATCAGTCTTACGCTTCAGTACCAGTCCAAGGTATCGCACATGAAATATTAATATGAAAAATAAAATT
>JAGVSP010002920.1:0-30204 GCA_022494985.1 Micrasema minimum
AAGGTCATCAGATTTCGAGAGTAAAAATAACCAACCTGCAGAAACTGCATTCAAGACGAATTGTTTAATTATGCATGTAAAGTACATGTTTTGTGGAATAAACAATGTTTAATTATTTTATTTTTATTTTATGAGGGGATTTTCAATTTTTAATACGGTTATTGAATAATTTTAATTAACTTACAAATTGTCAAATTCAATAACTTATGAATTACATATTATAAACAACATTTTGAGTGTGTCCAAATACTTGTAGACATATATGGATATCAAAATACTTGTAGACAGATATGGGTATCAAATACTAGGTGAAGTGAGGAATGTTTTAATAAACAACATTTTGAGTGTGTCCAAACACTTGCAGACAAAAAGTTTTGTCTGCAAGTGTTTGGACACACTCAAAATGTTGTTTATAAAAATTAGCTGGTAAAAGTTATAAGCATAACAAATTGAAGATTCATCTTCAGGCGTTTCCTAGTAGGTGATATAATTTGGTAAGAATCTCACTTGCAATCATAAAGGTTTCTGCTAAAATGCTTCGCAATTTTCTCAATGGATGACAGAGAGTTCACATGTGAAGCGTCGCGCCATTTTACTGTATATTGGTGGATATGGATATCAAATACTAGGTGAAATGGGTAATGTTGTAATATACATCAAGTGGCCACTTAACCCAGCCAATAAGCAGGTCATAAGCCCTGTAAACGCCTAGATATCCATATTCCCTTCCAAATTTCTCGTCTCTGTTGAGATGTCAAATTGCAAATACTCGTATTTACTCCGTTGGAAATCAAACCCGCATCATCATGCATAATATCCCAGCCCAACCCACTAATCGCTACTCCAATGGGCGAAAATTTTTTTTTAAAAATATTTTATGTCTTATAAGTTGTTTTTTATCTTACCATCATCATCATCATCATACCATATCCGCTCCCTGTGTGGAGCACATGGAATCCACAAACTGCCTCCAGGCCAAGCGATCGGCCGCCAGCCCCCGTGCGTCTTCCTGCTTTTTATCGTACATATTTATTTAATCAATCAATTGATAAAATACACATAAATACATTTTAATGTTTTAGCACTATTTACTATCAGTCTTGATTCCAGATAATTTGTTTTCAAACCTGCGGTGAATTACTTTCAATCTGCAATCATAACTTACGAAGATTGACCAGTCTGTTTAGATATTTTATTATGAAATTCAATAATTTAAAATCCCCAAAATGTCGCTTCGACTCCTTCGGCTTGAAACATATTATTTAAGCTTTGTTTTGTTCGAAATTTGTAATTCCCTCGCTCCTCGATCCACCATTAGCGATGGAAGGGCAGATTTTGAATGTCGAACGCGCGAGTTGGCGGGAGGCCCCCCCATTTGCCAATGAAGATGCTCCATTATAAAAGGCATTCTCTCTTCCTTCACTTGGCACTATCACCCCGACTATTCGGAGTACACACAGCCTAAACACCATGAATACTTTCTTAGCGGTAAGTCCACCATTTTGAAATAATTCAAATTAACCGCCATTAATTGAAAATAACAATATTGACACCGTTGGCAATAAACGCGGGAAAACTTCGGCGTGTGTATCCTATTTCCGATGTCATAGCAACATTTTCGGTTTTTTAAATTGTCTTAAGTGATATTTTTATTGGACTAATAATTCATTTATTATTATCAGCAAATCAAACCAATATTTTTTAATTAACAACAGCGGTTAATTTAAATATGTGTAATTTTTTAATTTATGTGTTTTAATTGCTTCGTTTATTATAGTTGTGCAGTGTTTTATTAGTGTTCGTCTATCTAACGGAATTTTTGTTTAATCTGTATATTAACTGTAAAAATCTTGACGATACTGAAATTACTGAAATTATTTTATAAGTAAATATATTTTTTTAATTTTGATGATAAGGCAGACAATTTTGGATTTTTCATACTTATTTTTAATTTTTTTAAAGATTTTTTTATGTTGGTTACATCGACCAGAGTGTTTAATCAAAATTATTAAAATACGTACCACCAACAAGTTTAGTGAAAATCAGTAAATAAGAATTGATAAGTTAGTGATTCTAAGTGTTAATAATTTACCAGCATCCCTATTTTCTTAAGATAAAACCGTTAGAAAATTATCAACCAGTGTTCCCCAAAAAGTGTTGAAAAAGGTTTTGGTTAAGTATAGTTTTACACCAACAATGAGAAAACTGATAATCCTACCTTCACGAACACTTGGTGCATCAGGGCATAGATCATCAAAATATCTACATTGATGTTTATCGCAGCTGTGACGCGTATACAACGGAAATCCATAAGATATCTTCGAAAATATATCATAAACGCGTCACAGCTGCGATTTATATTGGTGTATCCATTTTGATGATCTGTGCTCTAATCGAAAAACTAAAAAATTGTAGTAACAAATTTAATGTTGGCAAATGATTAAACTAAATTTCGAATTGAATTCTCTTTGTGACGTGTTTAAAAGTAATACAAAACAAAATTATTTACATTGCATTAAATTAGAAAGTTATTCATATTTATATTTAATAAATAATATTAAAAGTAACATCTAAGAACTTTATTTTTCTTTGTTTAATACCGGTTCTCATCAAATGTCCAATTTAAAATTGGTAAATGTATTTTAGCATTTATATTTGGACAGGTTTTCACGTCATGATTGTATTGTACTTTCTACATAGGATATAGGAAATCCATTTTTTACCAATTCTTTATTGAGAAAATAAAACATAACATTTGAAAACAAAAATAATGCCGTCCCGATAAACCGCAATTTTGCCGTTTGTCATCGGGAGCCAATAGCAAATATGTAAATTTATCATAGAAATACAACAAAATAATAAAAAAGTTTACAAAATATACATAAAAGGAATAGATATTCTAAAATTGCATATGGTGAATCAATATATAATATTGTTATTATTATTGTTTTATATTCAAACGGATTTTTCAATGTTTTACCGGCGTGAATTAAAAATTAAACCGTACCTATTCAAAAATTTAACCTGATATTTTCGAATATTTGAAATTTAATAAAAATTAATTGAATCTCGTGGTTGTACATATTTTAAAAAATCGTAACGAAGTATAGTTTCTGTATTCGTTTTAGGTGACAAATTTAACAAAACTAATTTCAAATATACTAAAAAATTGCTCGTATTTGCGTGAATTGTTTTTAATATTGCCAAATTAATGTATGATTTTTAAAATTGTTAACGTTATGTTTAGTTTAATTCCTGTAGCTACGTTACATTACCAATATCAATTTTATTAGACCATCTAAGCGTATGATTAAAATGTATATTGTGTAAACATACATTGAAAAAAAATACACGATTTTTGGTAGATAGGTACGGTCATTTTTTACTGATTTAATATGTTGTTTCAACTTTATGATACAGACCAGTTGAACTTTAATTTTATCTAGATTATTTGTTATTAAATTTATCCGCTAACCAGAATGTTTACATTCAATTAGCTGCCAGTTAAAGTTCACTGGAACTCGTGCGTAACCAAATAACTCTTAAATATCGCGGGAAATTTCACCGGATCACGAATCTGGATTATCTTGTATAAGTTCTCGTAACCAAATACGAGAAGAGGTTCCCATGAATTCCGACACAATAGATGTCGCAACTCGAGACTTGTAGGAACATCACTTTCCCATCTCAACATCGTTTATCTGTTGCCATCATCAGGTTTCCTCGATCATTAGTCCCCACCACTCTGTATATCTGTACCCTGAGGTGAGGAGATCCGAGAGGTCAAATCGTCTCCAGACCAATCCTTTCACTTATTATTTCTATCTTTTCTCTGACCATATTCACATTTCTTCACCAGCTCATAATCATCATTATGAATATTGTATTAAAAAAAAGACGCAGTAGGTATTTGTAATTACATTATATTGCATAATTTAGATTAATTCATGCAATGAATCGCAGAATGTAATTTTAATCTAATCTGTCTTGGTTTTTTTTTATCATACATCGCTTTTTTGTTAGAATCTTTTTAACTTATTAACTAACCAAGACGTTATTTCCCCGAAGGGGTAGGCAGAGAGGATAGAACGCCACACCACTCTGTCCTGGCACACTTCTCTTGCTTCCTCCACATTTATATACATCTTCTCATGCACGCACGTCGATTATTCCGACTTCTTACATGCCCACTTTCAAGCACTTGTTTTACTTGATCATGCCATGTCTTTTTTCGGCCTTCCTCGACTTCTACATCCAGGCACAGTCGCATCATATATATTTTTTTAGCCATTCTTTCATCATCCATTCGCTCTTCATGACCGAACCATCGTAAAAGACCTTTCTTAATTTTTGTCGATAATGCTTATCTCAGTCTTGCACTCTGCTCTAATTTCGACATTTGTACACCTATCATACATAGTCTTACCACACATTCGCCTGAGAGATCGCATTTCAACTGCATTCAATCTGCTTTCATCCTTCTTTTTCCAACACCACGCTTCTACCAATCTTTTTAACAATCAGTAAATAAAAAATACTCTCAGATGCTAGTTTCTAGAAGTTATTATGCATTGTGCATATTTCTAAACCGCGTCATTGTTTATTTTATTATATCCATTCATCAAATGGCGTCTCTTATCCAGCAATTTACATAATTTACGTTTTAATCTTATAATAAAGTCAAACCCCAGCTTCCGAATAGAGTTTAGTTGACAAAATGTAATTTATTGCCATCTTTTCAATTCAATTGCCTGTTTTCCATATTTATGAGTTAAAAATAGATGTCAGCAGAAACAAAATATACATTTTATAAGATTGAGAAAGTTTGATTGAATTCAGCGGAGAAAGATCAAAAGACTCGCGGAGATCAAAGTGGAAAAAAAAGACAAAATTCTATTACAAATTATTGGACTCAAAGAAAACCGAGTAATTTAATTATCGTATCAAAAACCTGTAGTTGGATGTACAATTATTTATTGGAGTTCGATTGGTACCGTATGTAATTTACTATAATTCTTGTTATGCGTATAATCGTTCCCATCTCATTTTACACCATTATGCATAGTGCATAATAGATAAACTATAATTGCATGAGTGCATACTGCAGCACTTAGCTTGCACTTTCTTGGTACATCCTGGGTGTTGCATAAATAGATGGGTCTGCTGATAACAATGTACAGCATCTGAAAAGGTGTTGCATTATCTTTCACATGTAAAACTCTTATATAAGTTTTATGCAAAATAAAATTACGTTCTTCTTTCGTGTTAGTACGTTAATGTATGATGCAGGCATTTTCTTTAATGAGAATTTTTTATGAAGCATATTATTTGTTGAAGTTTTCAATCATAGGATTATACACCATGTAATAAAACTCGATGATATAAAATAGTTTACATCATAATAATATTTGGAGTCGATTCGAGAAAATTGATTAAGAAGTTGTTTTTTTTTTTCGAGAAATTTTCACAAATTGTTATCAAATATAATTTATTTAGTAAAATTAATACTCAGTATCAAAAACCAAATTTGAATTTGAATCTGTGCAATTTTACTTATCAGAGACACATTTTTTACATTTATTTCCTAACAAATAATCTGTTAATATTAGTCAGAATTTAGATTAATCTAAAACTAAAATAACAAGTCTCCAGTATCTAAACCAAAGTTCAACGTTTTTTAAAATTGTGTTAAGTACAAACCAAAGATTTGGCAACAAATTATAGTATGTACCTACCTACATAACAAATCAATTAAAAAATGCTTATTCAAAAATCGTATAAAAAACTAATCTTCTGTCTATCTCTAAATGATTCTAAAAACCTTTAAATGATTCTAAACCAATTAATTATTAGGGCAAGGATCACCAATAAAACTACTTATATCCTTATTTGTAGCTACAAGTTCAGAGAGGTCACGAAAATCCATAAATAAACGCTTGTATCGAATTGTATATTTATGTAATATTTATAAAGAAAAAACCACTGAAGTGCAAAATTCACGTGACTCTAGATTTCCTAATAATTTAATATTACACAGATGTAAAACAACAGCAGCGTTAAATCATTATACGTACGTGGGTAAAAAAAACTTTAATAAACTTCCGGAAAACTTAAAATCCATAAAAAAATATCAAATCTTTAAAACTAAATTAAAAAAACACATAAGACCTACCCCACCCTAAACTCCATACAGAGGAATATTTTTTTCATTTTGTTCATTTAATTTATGAAACTTACTCATATAAAAAATTAAAAATTGTAAAACGAACTCCCTCTCTAAACACAAGTATCCACTTTATTAGAGAGGTAGAAACGTTATGTCTAAATTTTTGTATATTACCAACATTATGTTAAGTATATTATATTTTGTAACACAATTTAATTTCAATAAAAAAAAAAATAAAAAAAAATGTGGATATTATATTGGTGATCCTAATGGTGATGATAATGAACTTCAAAGAGTAAACTGCGAATTGTGTCTTATTTTTGTTGTTTTTTGTTTACAGTGCGCCGTGGTGGCCCTGGCGGGCTGCGCCCTGGCCGAACCCCCATCAGGCTACAACTACAACAGGCCTAGCGGGGGCGGCGGCGGCGGCGGCTTCAGCAGCGGCGGCGGGGGCGGCTACAGCGGCGGCGGCGGGGGCGGCTACAGCGGCGGCGGCGGCGGCGGCTACAGCGGCGGCGGCGGCGGCGGCTACAGCGGCGGCGGCGGGGGCGGACTCATCGGCGGCGGCTCCTACCAGTCGGTCAGCTCCGGGTACCAGACCTCCGAGGGGCAGCAAGTAGACCCCCAGCTCCTGGAACAGATCAAGCAGATCCTGCTGCGTGAGGAGTCGCAGTCAGGCGGAGGTGGAGGTGGAGGCGGCCACGGCCAGGGAGGATACTCCGGCGGATCCCCTTCATCATCATACGGAGTACCATCATCATCCTACGGAGTTCCCTCCTACAGCTCGAGGGTTGTTGGAATCGATCTCGAAGGAGTCCGCCAAGCTCTCCAGGTCGCGCAGTACGAACAGAAAGCATCAGGAGGAGGTGGTGGTGGATACGCCGCAGCCAGGCCATCAGGCTCCTATGGAGCCCCTTTCTAAATCATCCAATACCTCTCCCTTGAGAATCATCAAATAACATCTCTGAGACATCCACTACCCCATTTATTGTCAAATGGTGTGGACTAAATATCTGGTTTGTTTCCACTTTTGGTGTAACTCAGGGGTGTGGAATTGGTCCCCGTGATTCCCCTTAGCCAATTTTTCCTTCCTCTTCCCTTCCTCGCCCCTATCATGACAACTCGCAGAGCGAACATTTGTAAAAAGCATTATACCATTTATTTTATAAGTTTTATTAATTGTATATTTATATTTATGAAAAAATAGGAAATACATTTGCCACCGTTAAAAAAACCCAAACAGATTGTTTTACTTAACAAAACACGAATGCTTGTATTAAATAAGGGACTAGACAGAACATAAAAAAAAGCAAGGAGAACAAACGTTCTCAAATTCTGTTACTGTTGTGCCAATAGCAAAAGCCCTCAGAAAAATCTCATAAACCTTAACATTTTAAATTTATTATTGTGTACGAAAATACCTTGTACGAGCATCTTTGATGGTGCTCGCTGATATTCATATAATTAACCCCTAATTATCTGGTCAAAGAAGACATACCTGTATTATCAGATGATGTAATCTTGAATAAGGTCAAAAAACAACATAAAAAAGTAGTACTTACTTAATGTTTACCATAACCGATAATCAATTTCATTGCATCATGACAAAACTAAGATAGTTGATTGTTTGTAATATTATTACGTTGAAGATCCAAATGATTGGATAACGTACAAACTAAATACAGATGAGATATGTCGAACTTTCACCTCAGAATAAAAGTGAATTACAGCCGTTGGTTCTTGTAATATAAAATTAGCTGGTAGTCATTAAATCTTTAATTATTATTATACAATGAACGAATTAACATAATACAACTTGCGAACCAACTTCTGCATACAATTCAGTTTCTTTTTGACATGATCATTAGTATTTTTCACTTTTTTGTAATTAGGAAGAAATTTCCCAGATAAATTTGGTTTCGCAATGATGTCAAATTAAAAAACGAATGCCTAACACAGACACCTAAGGATTTAAAAATACATACCGATTATTTAATAATAATTGAAGGAACGATTGATAGATTTGTATCGTAGATCATAGTTAATAAATAATAATTGATTAAATATTTTTATTTTTATTTTAAATTATTACAGGCATTTGAGATAATTTTTTTATTTTTATTATATCTAAATCGCACACATCTAGTCAAATTGACGGCAAGAAATATTTTTTTAATGAATGTTTATGTTATATCTATTACTACTACTCATGGTGCATAGGGCACTGCATCGCTACACCAAGTGCAGTGTATATTGATCATTTTTATTAAATGAAGGTAAGATAATCAGTCTTACGCTCCAGTACCAGTCCAAGGTATCTTCTTCTTTTTTCACTACGTTCGCTCCTATGTGGAGCATGTGGACAGCGCTAGATCCCTCCAGGAGACCCTATCGCCAGCCAGCTCCCTCGCCTCCGCCCATCAGCTCCGCCGAGTACGTAAGATGGCCATCGACGGTCTACCAGGACGGCGGGATCCTGCAGACTAATAAAAATATTGAAATATTTTATTTTTTAGATTACAACAGTTTGAGAGGCACAAAATAAAATTATATACTAAATATTTTTCCGCGTAACAGTAAATAATTGTCAAGCCACACTTTTGTACAGAAATGTAACAAGAATGCACCGCGGTGTGAACTTTTGGTGTAAAATAAGACTAGTTTTATTGAGAACAATGAAAGTTAGTCAATTTATATGGGACCCATCTATTTTCATGTTTTGCGTCATCAAAACCTCAGCCGCAAACAATGAAAATCGTTTTTTGGTAACCATTGTGTCGAAAACGGTCGCTTTAGATAACGCAATACCTAATGTATGATGGATTTCATAATTTTATCTCTTCTGTGCATTTGAGAATGCTCTCAATCATATAATAATATGCAACAATTAGTTTTTCACGCAACTATCTTAAAAATGTCGAAATTAAATAGTATGTAATTGTTTGTTAGTGACAATAAATAATTTCGAATCTATGAAAACTATGAAAATTTTGTATATTTTTTATTTTTTATTTTTTTTATTATAAAAAAGAAATCTATGCAATCTTATGATATTTGCACATATTTCAATTTGTAAATACTATTTTCAATAAAGCCTAAGCGGCTTGTGCTTAGAAATAGGAATCGAGTCGTGTCGAAGTGGGGATTCGAACCGACGATCTCTGGACTCAGAGGCCGCGACGCTACCCACTGGGCCACCACCCGTTCGAAACTCGGTCATTTGGTCTCCTTATTACAGGGTTCACGTAAAGAACATTGAAAGAGTCCAACATTTTTTTTTTGCGCTTTATTAATTTTAAATTAAATATTCCCATTGTAAACATAAATAATAACTTTTTGAATATACAAACATAAGAAAATAGAAGAATATTAAATGGTTTGCTCTTTCTGTTCAAAGTATTAAAATCTATGTTTGATTGTTCTCAACGAACAAATTTAATTAGTATACGAGTGCCTGGTCAACTCGACCAGGCACTCGTATACTAATCGGGTAACTACCCGTAGTAATGCACTATTTTACTGCAGCCAATCATCGACAAATTACAGTGCAAACTCATCTATACGAAGAATGCACGCACTGGCTAACAAGTATACTGTCAATATTGATGTTTTCAACACAAATCTAGTGCATTTTAGGGAACAGTGTCTGGATGCCATCTCTGGCGGTAATGAATAGCTACCTACTGTGTCATTTAAAAATGTCTATGTAAAAGCCCTATGGGCGTTAAAACAACAAAATAAATAAATAAAATAAATAAGCATTGATTCGTGAATATGTTCAACTCTTAATAGTTGAAATTTGAAATATTTCTTATTGGAATATTTTTTGTAGGTATGTAATAAATCAATATTCCATAAAAAATATATTAATGCATTATTATACTACACGAATTGAATGCTGTTAAAATGCGATCTCTCAGGCTAATGTGTGGAAAAAACCCTTGTTTGACAGGTGCCCTAATGTAGAAATTAAAGCAGAGATCAAGGCAGTTAAACATTATCGACAGAATTAAGATCTTTTACGATGGTTCGGTCATGTGGAGCGAATTAATGCTGCAAGAACGGCTTTACGGAGGATTTAAGATGCAAGTGTGTCTGGTTGTAGAAGTCGAGGAAGGCCGAGAAAGACATGGCTTGATCAAGTACAACAAACACTTGAAAGTGGTCATGTGAAAAGTCGGAATAATCGACGTGCGTGCATGAGATTACAGAAGATTGACATTACAACTTTTAAGACATTTTTAAACATAAAAGACAAGTCCATAAACTTTAATCAAATTGGTGATAATTATTTCTATCTTTAGTATAGAGATTGGAATATATGCATTTAAATAGCATTTATGGTGTATTAAGTAGTATGTTTATAGTCTATTTCTGAAACCAGAACCGTTATCCAACGCTAAATCGTTGATTTATGATAATCAGCAGGCATAAAATAATCATAAAACATTTAACTAATTTTGGCGCCATTATGACTTTATTATGACTAAAACATTTCAAATAAACCTAAATAATTTTATCCAAAAATATTTAAATAAATACTTTCCAGATATATATTTAAAATTTTACTAGTTAAAAATGATGGCATGTAAAAAAAAAATTACCTACAGTGTTTACATAAATAAATATAGGTAGTACCTAAATCTCACACCAGGAATTTAAAAAACAACTACTACTACTAATACTACTTTCTCTTATCCGCACCCAATGTTGCATAGGCCACTGCATCGGTACACCAAGTACAGTGATTCTTGATCATTTTATAACATGAAGGCAAGATGATCAATCTTACGCTTCAGAACCAGTCCAAGGTATTAAAACAGTAAAAAATTACAATTCATCCACTTTCAAGAAGCACCTAAAGCATTATTATCTATCCCCAGTACCTTGATTTCCCTCCATAAAGGGTGGAACAAAACTCGATATACAAGCGGGAAACTGGTGAATCTACAGCGTATTTGGAGACGATTGTGTAATATGACTTTTTATTCTGGGCTTGAAAATTTTTTTAATTTTCTTGTATGGCTGATTAAGTAAAATTGCTCAAATTCTTATAAAAACGTGTTTTTTAATGTTGTTTTCTTTATGGATAGTATTAATTTTAGTTAATACATAATGATATTTGGTAACAATTTGCAAAAAAAAAAATCTACTTCATACTCAATTTTCTCGAAAACTAAGGGTCAAATCAAAATTTTTTATTCTTCAATATCGACTCCAAATATGATGTAGATTCACTGGTGTCCCGCTTGTACATCGAGTTTTGTTACACCCTGTATAACCCCTTCCTTCTAGATCCTCTTCCCTCTTACTTCCAAAACTCCTCTCTATATCTCACTTCCCATAGTTTAATATTTTCAATTATGTTATTTCTGTTCTATACTGATATAGTACAAGTACTAGGTATTTGCTCACCAATCTAATAGCTGTGAATAAAGTTCGTAGACTTGAGTTTAATAATTAATAAATAAATAAAATGAACACAAATTTACTGAACCTAATACTTTCATCATTTAGCACCAATTTTTTACGCCTTGTAAAAGTCTCTTATTTAATGAAATCTACCAAAAATACTTTTATGTTACGGATAATGCGAAAATTGACTATTTAAAAAGGCAATAAAATTGAATATTCTAGGTGTCACCTTCAGGATGTCCGCTTGCCTATTTCTCTTTGAATTGAAAGTTTTTAGATTTAGATATTATTTGTGCAAATATTGCGAACAGTAATGGCTTTGTTTGTCGATATTTAAATGCACTATTCTGGGTTAAGTAGCTAAATAATAAGAAAGTTTCCCCCGCGGCGTGATCATGTATAACCATCGACAAATTTAACGATTTAGTCAATCGATTTTAGTGTATTGAATTTGAATATTATCAGAAACGACATAATAAAATCAAAATGACAGACTACTGCTTACTACTTTCCCTTATCCGCACCCAATGGTGCATAGGCCACTGCATTTGTACACCAAGTGCAGTGTCTCTTGATCATTTAATTACATGAAGGTAGGATGATCATTCTTACGTTTCAGTACCAGTCCAAGGTATCACACATAAAATATTAATGTGAAAATCAATTGTAAATAAATATTCATGTTGACCCCCTACGAGAATCGAACCGGTGACCTCATACACAATAGCCAAATGCACTACCTCTATGCTACGAATGCATATATATAATGGGACCTCATTAATCAAACCAAGACTCAGGATACAATTATCATTTAAGTCATTGAAGGTCCACTCCTCCCGGTCCTGCGCCTTCCAGCAAACTTCTTGATGTCGTTCACCCCATTTCATCGGTTTTAATTTATTGATTTAAAGTCATTGTAGGTACGTTTTAAATGTTTGAAAAAATATTTATGCATTTTAGAAAAGTTTCGTCATAATACTCTTAAATTTATATCGTACACCATCATCTTCATCAGAATCATCATCATCATCATTATCATCATCATCATCATCATCATCATCAAACCATATCCGCTCTCTATGTGGAGCATAATATGGATTCCACAAGCTGCCTCCAAACCAAGCGATCGGTCGTCAGTTCCCGCGCATCCGCCCAGGTCAGGTCCACGTCCCGCAGCTCTGACGCAAACTGCCGACGGATTGGGGTTGTCAACAGCGGACGTCCAGGACGCCGCGAACCTGATGCCTTGTAAAATAGGCAAGAATGGTTTTAATTTAATTTTTAATTTTTTTAAACCTTTATTTACCTCCTTTAAAAAATAAAATATCAAAAAAATAAGAAGATGCAAACACTCATTGCTCAAAAAAATCATTGCTCTAATCTTAAATCCAAGGAGAGAATCGAGGAATACGTTTGTATGGGAAGCGGCCGCGTGTCACGTGGTGTGGTAGATATGCTCTTAAGTTGGCGACTGAATTCAGAGTTCTTATGAAAACAGTAATAAAATTGATGAATGATTGCCGATAAGGTCGTCTGGGTTTTTACTTCAGGGGAAATGATTAGATCAACGTGGTCACCAAACTCAAATAAAGGTTTCGTAAAACATTACAAGAACGGAGTGTGTCAAGTGTAATACAGAGAGCCTATTTGGTAATCAATAATAATAAACATAAGTGGGTAAGATGCTCAGTGTAACGCTTTAGATGTCAGTCAAGAGAAATCAGTGAATCTTACAGTAAGAAAACGCATAAAGAATAATATGTAAAGTATAATAGATTGTTATTTTCATATTAATATTTCATGCGTGACACCTAGATCTACTACTAATACTACTGGGACTGGCGCTAAAACGTAAGACTGATCATCTTGCCTTCATGTAAGATTGTATTAATTTGACTAAATAAATGGTTTTTGATAAAAATTTGCAAAAAAAAATTATTCTTAATCAATTTTCTCGAAAACTATGGATCAAATAAAAAAAAATTACTTAACAAAATCGACTCCAAATGTGATGTAGATCCAGTGCCCTATGCACCATTGGGTGCGGATAAGGGAGATTACCTAGTAGTAGTAAGGTTTTTTGTGAATTTAAATACGTTGTCTCAAAAACGTTTCAAAATTCAACCTGGGGGCTTACTGATATTTTAACTCATTTTTTTCATTCAGGGATGCGTATTGATAATTCAATTTACAAATAATTCCAATATAAGCCAACTAGGAAAAGTGCACTCGTAAAATTACGTCACTATGACGTCACTGCGTGCATTATTCCAGCGATGGAGATCGTGATCTGATAACCAATAGGGCATTATGATTGTTGGTTATATAATGCCATCATCAAACGGCGAAATGGGCGCATCGCGAAATGGCGCCGCGGGAGAAATTTTACATTTTGTTTTCCTACTGTACAACTAAATTACTGATTAAATTTCCATGAATATTTATGAATTATTTTGGTTTTATGATCTGTCTACATTTTAGAACAATTTTACTACCTGGCAACTATGTTGCGTATCTTTCATGGAACCAATTATCTAATGGATATTTTGGGTGGAAATTATTAATTTTAACATTAACCTCTTAACTTTCCCTTATCCGCACCCAATGGTGCATGCACTGCATTGGTACACCAAGTGCAGTGTCTCTTGATCATTTTATTACATGAAGGTAGGATGATCACTAGGTACCAGTCCAAGGCATCACGCACGAAATATTAATATGTAAATCACATGTAAATAATGTAAAAATGAATCTTATGATAGTTTCATTCAAATATGGTGGATTATTTGCAGAAAGTTTGATTCACGTAACGTAAATCTTGCGTCAAAGATGATAAAAAATGTTAGCAATACAATATATTCATAATATTAAAAATAATGTTCCTCCTAATGTATACAATTCTTGTAATGTAATGTTTGAATTTTTTGCTCTTCTGCAGTTATGTGTAATGTCTGAATTGTAGTAATTTCGGTGTCTGAGGTTTTGTGATGTTTTGTGTCTGAATTCTTGTAGTGTTTGATGTCTGAGTTTTTAGGGTATTTGATGTCTGAGTGGTTATAATAATAATAAACTAGCAGATAAAACAGTCGGCTTCACCGACAGTTAAATGCTAGCCCTACGGGGCTTTTCGGCGCTTTTAATCAATGGTCCCAACAAACAGAAACCTAATTTACGGAGGCCCACAGAGCCGCCCGCGCCTGACCGAGGCCTGAGTAGAATCTGGAAGGACTGATGGAAGAAATTGTTTTTGCCCCTTGTAAAATCTTTAAAATGTCGAGTATTACCCCAGATATACAAAATTAAGATATTATTGTTAAATTAATCTTTCTTACATGTTATAACAATACAATTATTATCAACAGACTTTTCGAACTGTCACATAAACCCAATTGCTAATGAATTGAGGTTATAAATTCTGAGTGCAAAAAATATGGCATGATTGTAAGTAGACCTACTGTACCTATTCTTAAGAACCGATGGAGATTATTTTTTCCGCAAACATCACTGTGATTTATTTTTTCAGCAGACATTACTGATGTACACTACTATCATTTTTACGCTAATAATATTATAGATTCAGACATTGAACATTTCGGAGATTTGAGCTTCAGACGTTGCACGGACATTTAACGTTTAAGGGTTTTTGTAATGTTTTAATGTCTCAGAATGAGTTCTATAACTCAAATCTGAATAGGTTCAACCTTGTTTGTATGAAAATATGAAAATAATCATGAATAATATCCTTATTTGTCAAATATTTCCGATTGCCTACCAGGTAAATCGATAAAACTGTGAGAAGAACCTACGTTTACTTTACTGTGAGATAAATCCACGTGTTAAGTCATTGTCAAGTATCTACCAAGTAAATAACAAGTACCTTCCAATGTACAAACATAAGTTCATTCAACGAATCATTGACAGCTTAACGACTCTTCATAATAAACGACTTAATATTTTTGTAAAAGTTGCGAAACGAATTAGGTACGCCAATCAATCAAAAGTATTAAGCTCACTTTATACGGGACAGAAAACTGTAAGTTCCTAGTGCAGTTGGCGAACTGTCCCATATAAAGCGAAAACTGTATGAAATATTGAATGGTCTGCGTGACATTTGGCTAACCCTAACCTGACAGTTATTGTTTTTGAAGTGAAAACTTCTATAGAATCGTTGGGAGTGATTTGAAACTCTATGAAACGAAAAAGCGACACTAAAAAGAGACAAACATATAGATCTATGGGATTTAGCCTGCGAGAGAATGAGATAGAACACAGTTGTATAGCGTTTCCTATTATCTTCGTCTTCTCTTTGTGCGGTGCTTCGTAGAATCGACAACGCGATTAAAAACAGTAATTGACGCGGTATATTCACAGATATATTGATAAAATCGAAACAAAAACTTTTGTCTCATACTTTAGTTATCATAAGCCGCTCGTATCACTTGTAGAAATTGAAGACATGGATCATGAATAATAAAATTTAAAAAAATTATCAACTGTGTACAATATTTATAATAAATAAATCCTATAATTATCCCACTCCTGATACTGCATTTATCTCATTCTCTCTCAGCTTAGTTTTATTAAGGTTTCACTTCTACCTGGTGTGAACTGCACACATGTTTTTTTTATGTAAACGTTTATGTATTGAATGCTTTTAAAAACGTATAAAACAAATGACATATCTACGTTATTGGCTATATCAACAATTACCTGTGTGAAAACATACTATAATGACTTACAATCGCGATTAAAATATGTATGTACGTATATTATGTGATACCAAGCGCGATACTGGCGCTGAAGCGTAAGATTGATCATCTCGCCTTCGTGTATTTAGCGTGTCTTTTGACAGACTGTACAGTTTTCTGAACAATTAACTGTACAGTGTTGAAGGAAACTGGCAAAAACATCTGTTATTCCTAATTAAACAAAATAACCAATAACTCTCCGGCGGCCTCCGTAGCGTAATGGCTAAGACGCTGGACTCACGATACGGAGGTTCCGGGTTCGATTCCCGGTGAGAACACAAAAAAAATTAAAAGTGATTTTTCTCAAGCCTGGGTGTTTGTGACGTTGTCCCCTCTGTAATTTGGGCCTCCTGGCCTGTTGAGGTGGTTAAATAAATAAAAAAAAAAATAATATAAAAAAACTCCTTTAAAATTTCAAACGATATTTTTATAATTATTCTTTCAAATGTGAACATTTCTAAAATAAACTGTGGATTACGTTTGTGTTTCAATAACAAAAATAACAATTTCAATTTACATTCGCCATTATCATCTCAATGTTACAAATTAATGATATTTTGTTGTTTTAAATAATTAACCTACATACCGACACTAAATTTTCTTAAGTTTTCAATTATACTAATTTTCACGAGTGATCTTTGTATTACAGCAAATGAATTGTTTATATTTGTATTGTGCAGATAAATTAATAGCCTACCGATAAAACTGAGACATAAGGCACCAAAAAGGAAAAATATGTTAATAAATTATTGTAAAATATTGAATAAAGAGAAATCTCCTTAATAAGTGAAAATATGTAAACAACTTTACGAAACCAATAATACCAATTAAGGACTTTCAATTCAAACTTTTTTTCTCAACGATTACAAAAAAAAACTGTTATTGGAATGGTCCATACGCTTGGTAACTGCAAGATGAGATGTAATCTAACCTTTTCAATGTACATTGTATACCGCGCTCATGACAGACACGCTACTGAAATTTTACGCTAAAATTATGTCAGAGCTAGTTATTTTGATGTTTTCAAAATTTTATTTCGGATTTACTACGGCCATAAAGCTTCGAAAAAATTCAAACAAGAGTCTAATCTTTTTGTTTTTTTTTTTAACAACTATTTTTTAGGGTTACCAAAGATGATAGTAACACTTGTTAGTACGCATGAAATTCTAAGCATTAAGAGCACATAAAATTCTAGGCAGTTAGCGAATCAGTTTTTTTTTATTTTATTGTCTTTCTTTTAAGTAAATAAATTTAAAAAAACTTTCGGTCTCATCTAATATAAACCATAAACTTTATCTGATGTTATATGTTATAACACAATAAAATTATTAACTGGTACTATTTATTAAATTTAAAAGTCAATAAACTTGCTTGAGGTAATAATTGCCAAATAAATATTTGTCGACAAGGAATTCCGCCAATGAGAATTGAATATTGGATAATAATGATTAGAAAGCGCCGATGTTCATCCATTTCTTGTTTCGTTTTCTACAGCACGACAATCCGCCATTACCTGTAACCCCGGTACAGAGTAGATAAAGTAATAAATATTATGTATAGATAGCATACATCATGTCAAAAAGTACTGGGAATCGTTAAATATTTTATTTTTCATTTTTTTTTATTGTTGTTAAAAGCTATTACAAACTATTTTATGGAAGCTGATAGATTGGATACGAACAAAATAATACACAGTACTAATAATTTAAACAGTTTTTTTTGCTGCATTGTTTACTTTTATAAATTAATTAAATACTCGGATATGCTAAGTATATTTATGAAAAAAAGATATAAATAGGTCAATTTATTGCAAAATTTTCCACAACACAAAACAATCCTTTTTGTAATTTTAAAATATCTTCTGAAAGTAATTAATGAAATAAAAATAAATAAAGCACATAGGTAGCATTTTAATACAGGGTGTAACAAAACTCGATGTACAAGCGGGAAACCAGTAAATTTACATAATATTTGGAGTCGATTTTTATAGATTTTTTAATTTTATTTGACCCTTAGTTTTCGAGAAAATTGAGTATGAAGTTGATTTTTTTTTTTGCAAATTGTTATCAAATATCATGTATTTAGTCAAATTAATACTATCCATAAAGAAAAACAAAACTAAAAAATCCGTTTTGATAAGAATTTGAGCAATTTTACTTAATCTGCCATACTTGTGAAAACTTTTGTGAGATGAAAAAAATTTTTTTTTCAAGCTCAGATTAAAAAAATAATATTACACAATCGTCTCCAAATACGATGTAGATTTACCAGCTTTCGGGTTGTACATCGAGTTTTGTTACACCCTGTATAAGCACGACGCCGCGACGATTTGAAATCTAGCCACTTTTTAAATATACAGGGCTTTTAATGTAAATACTTGTATCTTATAAAAGGAAATAATTAAATAAGTAAATTTATCTGAACATAGCTGAAAACGGATTTCGAGACATGCATTTGCTCACGATTAATGCTCTATGCGATGATGCATTATCGTCATGCAAAATAGAAATCATTTATTTTTTAGAATTTAGACATGTTTTTTTTAATTTTATTTATTTAGTAATACATAATTTACATTGACTAATATTATTATTTTTCATGTACATTACACTTAATTCTTTCCTAACTATTCTTATCCTATCATTATACATTATTCAATTTAGCTATAATACACCGTTTCCCACGATGAGACCGCGAAACTCCAGAGGGTGATTATTCATGATATTCTGAGAAAAAAATCTTAATAAAGTTTTTTCAAAAAACTCAATTCTAATTTCTTAAAAAAATGATTAAAATATGAATAAAAAATTCACGCGTGTAATACCGTCTATTTTTTGAACTGGCTAACACCACGTGACCTGCACCAATTTCAGATATGAAATTCGAATTTTGAATGTCCGCACAAGGCAAGGCGTTCGGTGACCAGAGCGGACCCCCACTCCTCCCCGCCCACCGCCACCCCGCCACCGCTAGCATTTCAAACAGAAGCCAGTATTACATAGTCGCTTTTTTATTAATACTTTTTTTAAATTAATTATTAAAAAATGCCCGGATCAAAAAACTTTATAAGGATTTTTTTCTCAGAATACCATGAACAATCACCCTCCGGAGTTTCGCGGTCTCATCGTGGGACACGGTGTATAATACGCTAATATTGTTTACATTTAACCCTAAATAAATTGTCATTTTGTTCATTTCTTATATCATCCGGAATCTCCTCATACATTTTAATGCCCTTATACATCAGACAATTCTGTGACATAGATGAATGAACTTTCTTACACAAACTCTTCGATACGGCCAAATAATATTATTTTTTAACCTGTCCTGTCGCGTCGGAACGAATTCACGGAGCACCATTAGTGTGGATCTTTAAATTACAAATTCCCGGTACTTTTCTGACACACAATCTCTCTCTCTCTCTCTCTCTCTCACACACACATATATTGTAAGTGTGTATAGGACATGCCCAGAGCTCAATCACAGATAACTATCGACGTAGTTAAAAACGTGCTAACCACGTGCTAACCACGTGCTAACGCTAACGATTTGACCGATCACAATGAACATACTTTCATACCACGTTCGCCGAGCCGAGCATTTGCCGAAGCAACGCTCGGAGATGCTCGGCACGCGATATCGCGGCCAAACGTCAAACGTCAAATCAACGCGCGTGTCGGATTGTTTATTATGTCGACTGCTTTTCTCAATATATTTGGCTTGCCGAACGCCGGCTAAATGCAATACGGCACTCGAGAAAGATTGAATGAAGATATGTGCGGAGAATATATATCTCGGGAAAGGGCTCGCGACTTGATGCGCTCGTTTAATAATCCCGATCGATAACTTTTAACGCGTGTTCCATTGTGATCGCGAAAACGTTAAGCATCCATGGTAAGAAATCGTTATCACGTCGATAGTGATCTGTGATCGAGCAACAGGACGTCTAGGTTCGGTGCGCGTAATACCAACCAACAGTGCCATAAGCAATAGGCAATCGCCAATAAGGCATCTGTCTTGTTAAAAGTGATTACCTGAACTTTACTGGACAGAGCTGAATCAGGATTTTAATAATTTAGAATCTTAAAAAAGCTTGGATATAATATGGTATACTTAACTATATTGTAATATAAGAAATATACATGGAGTAACAAAACTCGTAGTACAACCCGAAAACTGGTGAATCTACATCACATTTGGAGTCGAATGTGTTATATGACTTTTGAATCTGAACTGAAAAAATAAAATAAATTAAATT
This sequence comes from Micrasema minimum, assembly GCA_022494985.1. Lineage (NCBI taxonomy): Eukaryota > Metazoa > Arthropoda > Insecta > Trichoptera > Brachycentridae > Micrasema > Micrasema minimum. The sequence continues at coordinate 20,588 of JAGVSP010002920.1, forward strand.
AGAAGCTTTCATAAGTTCGGCAGATTAAGTAAAATTCCCCAAATTCTTATGAATATACGCTTTTTAAATTTTGTTTTTCATATGGATAGTATTGATTTCACTGAATAAATTATATTTGATGAGAGTTTGCAAAAATGTAACGAAAAGACTAAGACGCTGGACTCACGATACGGAGGTTCCGGGTTCGATTCCCGGTGAGAACACCAAAATCGAAAATGATTTTTCTCAAGCCCGGGTGTTTGTGATCTTGTTCCCCTCTGTAATTGGCCCTCGTCGCTCGATCACACATCACTACCGACTCGGTAATAATCGACGTGATAACGATTTCTTACCCATGGATGTTTAACGTTTTCGCAATCACAATGGAACACGCGTTAAAAGTTATCGATCGGGATTATTAACCGAGCGCTTCTAGTCGCGAGCCATTTCCCGAGATATATCTTATTCGCACATATGTCTTCATTCAATCTTTCTCGAGTGCCGTATTGCATTTAGCCGGTTTTCGGCAAGCCAAATATTGAAAAAAAGCAGTCGACATAATAAAAAATCCGACAAGCGCAATGATTTGACGTTTGACGTACGGCCGCCGCGATATCGCGTGCATCGGCTCCGCTCGGCTCAGATCGGCAATGTTCGGCTCGGCGATCGCGGTATTGAACGAATGTCATTGTGATCAGTCAAATCGTTAGCGTTAGCACGTGGTTAGCACGTTTTTAACTACGTCGATAGTTATTTGTGTTTGAGCTACTGGCCTGTTGAGGTGGTTAAAAAATTTTTTTTTTTTTTTTTAAAATAAAATTAACTTCTTAATCAATTATCTCGTCAATTATATCAAATAAGAAAATAAACTTTCAAAAATCGATTCCAAATATGACGTAGATTCACTGGATTCCCGCTTGTACATTGAGTTTTGTTAAACAGTGTATATCTTTATATAGTAGCAGAAATCAGCATTTTTCATGTATTTTTCACTATTACCTATCATAGTTTCAACAACCATTTTGATTTTAAATATATTTTCAGCCTAATTGATTTAATACGCATTTCCGATACAGCCCTGCAGAGGTCATGTAGTGTCCAATCAGAATGAGGAAGTCCGCAATAACCTTACAGCATCTTCCAACACACACACCTACACGCATTGTGTGTGTGTGTGTGTGTTAACCTGCGCCGGGGTGGCGTAACAAGCCAGACATGCAAACTGGCCACTGGCACACTTAACCAAACTAACCTGTTACAACTGACCACTGTTACTATCCACCACAGTAATCACATTAGCTACCCTGCAAATGTTTAAACAAAGGTTATTTAACATTTAACCTAAATCATTGTAATTTGACATCTCAACAGAGACGAGAAGCTTGGAAGGGATTGTGGATAATTAGCGTTTACAGGGCTTATGACCTGTCATTGGCTGGGTTAAGTGGCCACTTGAATGGGAAATGTTGTAATACATCAATTAACCCAGCCAATGACAGGTCATAAGCCCTGGAAACGCCTAATTATCCATAATCCCTTCCAAACTTCTCGTCTCTGTTGAGATGTCAATTGTAATTATTAGCCCGTAATGGGTGAAATCCAGTTTTTGTCTACAAGTATTTGGACACACTCAAAATGTTGTTTACTAAATCATTGTGATGATTTAACTACCTTTAAGGAGCATTTTTTCCTGTTTATACCTGTTTTTTTTTAGAATCAATCAAATTTCTGTATTAATCAGATATTTTCCTACATGATTTGAAACACATCATGGCCACTCTAAAGTGATCTAAGCAGATTTAATTGTTTTTTTGACAAATATCGCAAAAAAAATTTAAAATAAAAACGATAAAATTAACCACCTATATATCATTTCGTTTTCTTTAAAAAATATTTTTATACGTTTGCATACTTAAATAAAGAGGCCATCAAATTTCGAATAAACGCGACCATAAGCAGAATAGCACGCATGAAAATATGGCAAAGCGATATTTATTATAATAATTAAAACACTTATACATCGTTTAACATAACTCGATGTACAAGCGGGAAACCAGTGAATCTACATTATATTTGGAGTCGACTTTGTAGAATTTTTTTTTTTATTTGACCCATGGCATGACCAAGTACGTCAAGTACTTGAAAGTGGACGCGTATGTGCATGAGAAGATGTATGAATGTAGAGGAAGCAAAGGAAGTCTGTCAGGACAGAGTAGTATGGCGTTCTATCCGCTCTGCCTACCCCTACGGAGAAATGGCGTGATGGTTAGTTAGTTTGTTATTATATTTTTACAAATTGTTATCAAATATCATTATTTGGACTTGACTTGGGAGGATGCGCGGGAGCTGGCGGCCGACCGCTTGGCCTGGAGGCAGTTTGTGGATTCCATATGCTCCACATAGGGAGCGGATATGGTATAATGAATGAATAATGAATCATTATTTAATCAAATTAATACTCTTCATAAAAAAAACAAAATGAAAAATGCATTTAAATTTGGTAGGTGCCTACTCAAGAAAGTCCAGATTCAATGGTCATAAGTATTACACATTCGACTCCAAATATGATGTAGATTCACCAGTTTTCGGGTTGTACCTAGAGTTTTGTAACACCAATATAAACAATTACATTACGGATTTTATAAAATTCGTAAAAACTCAAAATAATAATGACCACTTTTCGCTAATGTAGTAAAGTCAAACGCCAAATACATGTCGCAATGTCGGAAGGTCACAAGAGTGTGTTAAGTCATTTCTTTGTCAAAACTAAATTGGGTAAGTCAAGTAAAGGCTTAGTCTTTACTTAGGTAATTATTGTTTAATAGACTTGAGAACAGAAAAAGAGGTTAAGTACCATTTGTCTTGCATAAAAGCCACGAAAACAGAATTTGGTTATAATTTTCAGTGATGAAGAAGTTGTTAGTTTATGGTCATGGATTCGAGTGTTTTGCCTTGTTAGATTGTTTTGAAATTGTTCGGAAGAAGTCGGCACAAGGCGAACCAGCTATCGCAGAAATTAAAAGTAATGAAATCAGTCACAAAGATAGATAAATGATTTAGAGACAAAAGGAAGATATTGGCAGACTTAATTATTACATCTGTACATCTTTTCAAAAGTATTTTTAGTCGCAGTTTGCTGTGTTTCTCCAAATTATTTTATTTTATAACAATGAAAGGCTCACCCTTTCTCTAGACTGATTTAAAGACTATTGAGTCCTTTTTCAGTTCCGTTCAACTCTGCCGATTTTTTAAAGCTAATCCGCGAAATTTAATAGATACAGTTTTAACTGGAAAAAGCGGAAGAAAATAATGTTATATTTTGTTCGTGACCAAATGCTTTCGCCCCTATCACTGTCAGATTGTTATAAACACATTCACCCCAATCTGCTCAAGAAGCTGGCTTAAATTTACAGTGATAGGGATATTAATAATTCTACCCCTTTTTTCAGTCGTTAGCTACAACTACCTCCCGCTAACCGCGCCCAGAGAAGACGAAGAAGAGAGAGGGTTGAAAGGACTACGAGGATAAGAGATATCTTACTACCAAGCGTCCTAAAGCATGTTATTTTATAACAGTCATAATCATCATCATAATACTTTATCCGCTCCCTATGTGGAGCATATGGATTCCACAAACTGTCTCCAAGCCAAGCGATAGGCCACCAGTTCCCGTGCACCCTCCCAAGTCAGGTCCACGTGCCGCAGCTCTGACGCAAACTGCCGACGGATTGTCAACAGTGGACATAATATAATAATAATTAGTGTACCATTCATTTTGATTTAAACAAATTTAAATTATTACGTGCAAACACGAGACATGTGAAATAAATTACAGCAGCTAGCCTCCAATATTCGCTAATAATTATTATAATATAAGTCAGAGTAGCGATTATTCACACAAATTATTCAAAGTTAATCTTATTTTTTGCAGTAATAATCTTTAGCATTGGATTAATGAACCAAATCAGCTACAAGCTATTAAGAAGCGGATCAAAAAATAATGTGTAATATATTAGATGACGTACATTATGTGGTTGAAACCGGATTTGTGATTTTCCCGGTAAAAATATATTTCAAATTTTATAATTTGTACACTTTTTGTGTAGGTACTTAATTGTAATGCGCACTTTATACCAGACAAAAAATGTATAGTCTATCAAAAGACACGCTAAATATTTATATTGTAAAAACGCGAGCATAAGTTATTATCGTATGTTTGCACACAGGAAATTGTTAATACAGCTAACAAACTAACTAACTAACCATCACGCCATTTCCCCGAAGGAGTAGGCAGATAGGATAGAACGCCACACCACTCTGTCCTGGCACACTTCCCTTGCTTCCTCCACATTCATACATCTTCTCATGCACGCACGTCGATTATTCCGACTTCTTACATGCCCACTTTCAAGCACTTGTTTTACTTGATCATGCCATGTCTTTCTCGGCCTTCCTCGATTTCTACATCCAGGCACAGTCGCATCATATATATTTTTTTAGCCGTTCTTTCATCATCCATTCGCTCTACATGACCGAACAGCTAATAATGTAAATTAATGTTATTTGTTTTTTACGTTTTTTCAAAGCATTCAATATTCAATATCTTCTTAAACGTTGACATAAAAAACATTTATTGTAATGTCAGCCAAACAATGTAATATTCCACACAGTTTTCGCTTAAACGGGACAGTTTGCAAACTGCACAAGAAACTGTACAGTTTTCTGTTCCGTATAAAGTGCGCTACAGACCAATCACTAATGCCACCAATTAAACAGTAATTTAAGACAGCGGAAGAAACATGTATTGTCCAAAATATATTATTATATACACCGTGTCCCACGATGAGACCGCGAAACTCCGGAGGGTGATTGTTCATGGTATTCTGAGAAAAAAATCTTTATAAAGTTTTTTGATCCGGGCATTTTTAATAATTAATTAAAAAAAAAGTATTAATAAAAAGCGACTATGTAATACTGGCTTCTGTTTGAAATGCTAGCGGTGGCGGGGTGGCGGTGGGCGGGGAGGAGTGGGGGTCCGCTCTGGTCACCGAACGCCTTGCCTTGTGCGGACATTCAAAATTCGAATTTCATATCTGAAATTGGTGCAGGTCACGTGGTGTTAGCCAGTTCAAAAATGGACGGTATTACACGCGTGAATTTTTATTCATATTTTAATCATTTTTTTAAGAAATTAGAATTGAGTTTTTTAAAAAACTTTATAAAGATTTTTTTCTCAGAATATCATGAATAATCACCCTCTGGAGTTTCGCGGTCTCATCGTGGGAAACGGTGTATAGCTATAGTCCTTAAAATATAGCTTGATTAGAATGACAGTTCGTCACGAATCTGTTAATCAAATCTGTATGAATCAAGTCTGATATGATTGTATGGGACTTGGTTCAAACAAATACTACATGACAAATGACGTCTAACGAGTGATTTAGTACATTAATAAACAAAAAACCATTAGTATCTGGAATGCTTCACATATCAATCAATATACAGGGTTAAGTCAGTTAACAAAAAAAAACCCTGAATTCAGTAATCGTTAAGTAGAACCCATTTCAATAAAAAAACATGTACTTTTTATTTTTACGATTTATTATTTTTATTCCTATAATTTTTACAAATTATGTACATCCTATTCACAGCTGTTTTTCATGCGCGGCACATAAGGGTAAATGCGACAGGGGAGTGCGCGCGGGGGGGGTGCGCACGCCGCTCGCGTAGTACCGGGCGGACGGTGACCAAGTCTTTACTATTTCTGAGGAATTATTTGGGTGCACTTTTCTTTTTTTTTTATTTGAGAAAGGACATGTTTTTTTATTGAAATGGGTTCTATTAACGATACTGAATTCAGGGTTTTTTTTTGTTAACTGACTAAAAAATAACCCTGTATATATGTATATATTATCTAAAATCAGCTTTAAAACCATTTAAAATTTAAAAAATCAAACAGTTTGACAGCTGTCATTCTAATCAATTTATAATTAACAGACTTTAATAATGTAAATTAATATGTTATTTGTTTTTAACGTTTTTTCGAAGCATTCAATATTTCAATATCTTAAACGTTGACATAAAAAATATTTATTGTCATGTTAGCCAAACAATTAAAAAAAAAATTAAATGAAAATAAATGTTTGAGCTCTTATGATATACTCAAATATTTCAATTTCGGGCTGCTTTCAAATAGTCGGAAATAACTGTGCCAGAAAGCAGGAAATAGGTTGTGCTGGAGTGGGATTCGAACCTAGAGATTCCAATCCGGAATCCTCGAATCTACCACTAGACCACAACCCGGTTCAAGTTCCACACAGTTTTCGCTTTATACGGGACAGTTTGCAAACTGCACAAGAAACTGTACAGTTTTCTGTTCCGCATAAAGTGCGCTATAGACCAATCACTAATGCCACCAATTAAACAGTAATTTAAGACAACGGAAGAAACATGTATTGTCAAAAATATATGATTATATATATCATACTTACAATATACTAAATTATTACTATGACTACCCCCTGCACGAGATGTATCAGCTGAATCCCAACACCAACCTACAGGGCCACAACTGGAAGCTCTATTGTCCCCAATTCCACCTTAACCCTAAGAAAAACTTCGTTCCCAGTAGGGTGGTTTCAGACTGGAACAAATTGCCAGGTCAACCAGTTCAAAAACCGTTTAGATGCAAAAGGCAGACACAAAACAGTACAAAAGATATAGGCGCACCAGCAAAACCTGCCTGCCTATAATAATAATAATATTCATCATTGTTTCAGCCCGTTGAGGTCCACTGCTGGACATAGGCCTCCCCCTGCCGCCCCACCCCTCTGATGTGAAGAAAACTGGAAGAAAAACTGTACGCAAGTGTCAAATTCACACTGTACGCTAAATTCATACATTTTTTCACACAGTTTCTGCGCGCGCATCACCCGTGATGATTGCGGCAGTATAATGCGTATAATATTCAATATTATAGGTAATATTACAAATAAACTTTTATGATGGCTAACATGATTATAATGTAGTATATCTAATAATATGAACAGCAATCCTAGATTATTGTTTGACAGATGAGTAGGGTTGTCAAACTGTAAAATCGGTAGAAGTTCGTAAAGTTATTATTAATTTTAAATTTAATATTCCCACTGTAAACAAAAATTATAATTTTACAAACATTAGAAAATAGAAGAATATTAAATGATTTGCTCTTTCTGTTCAAAGTATTAAAATCTATGTTTGATTGTTGTCAACTAACAAATTTAACTAGTAATGCACTATTTTACTGTAGCCAATCATCGACCAATTACAGTGCTAACTCACCGATTGAATGCACGCACTGGCTAACAAGTTTACTAACAATATTGATGTTTTCAACACAAATCTAGTGCATTTTAGGGAACAATGTCTGGATGCCATCTCTGGCGGTAATGAACCTACTGTGTAATCATTTAAAAATGTCTATGTAAAAGCCCTATGGGCGTAAAAAAAACAATTTTTTTTTTTTTTTTTTTTTTTTATATAAAAAAGAAATCTATGCAATCTTATTATATTTGCACATATTTCAATTTGTAAATACTATTTCCAATAAAGCCTAAGCGGCTTGTGCTTGAAAATAGGAATCGAGTCGTGTCGAAGTGGGGATTCGAACCGACGATCTCTGGACTCAGAGACCGCGAGCTACCCACTGGGCCACCACCCGTTCACAATAAAATAAATAAAAAAATATTGAATCTATCTGCGCTTATAATCGCATAAATTAAATTCTGTAAATTAAAATGACTTCGGGTTTAGGTTGTAGGTACATTAATTTTCAGTAGATTTGTTAAATCTTCACAAAATTGATAGATCTGCAAAAAATCGATAAGATAGGCGACGACAGAGATTATTAGATGTTATGGCAACATTGAAACGTCCAGTCTTTACTGGCACCCTATGCTGGACTAAAAGTCGCATGCGACACTTCGAAATGGCGAGTGATATATAGTACAAAATCACTTGCCATTCCGAAGCGTCGCATGCGACATTCAGTCCAGCATAGAGCACCTGATCACCTTTCCTTCATGTATTTAATAATCCAGTTAACTGCACTTGGTATAGCAATACAGTACCTAAGTATCCTATGCACCATTGGGTGGGGATGCGGGAAAGTAGTACCTAGTTATAGTTACTAAAAGAATCAAATTAGTGTAGTCTACAGTAAAAAAATTACTTCTTAAACACTAAAGCCCACTTTGTACGGGACAGTTTACTGTGCAGTTTCTTGTTCAGAAAACTACACAGTTTCTTGTACCGTTTTCTGACCAATAAAAACTGCGCGGTGTGAATTTTACCTTTACACGGCACAGTTTACTGTCTGTAGGCATGCGCAGAACGCGACAGTCGGACCATACAATACACTTATCGATTTTTTGCAGATCTATCGATTTTGTGGAGATTTATCGAATCTACTGATGTACAACCGATTTACAGAATTTGATTTTAATTTTAAAACATTTATTTTATGCAATTATAAGCGCAGATAAATTCAACATATTATAAATAACTTTGGGAGCTTCTACCGATTTTACAGTTTGGCAACATTACTCATCTGTCAAATAGTCGTTATTCGATATTTTGAATTTCGATCTACGATTTCAGTTCATATTATTTATTACATTATATTCATATTCGCCATAGTAAAAGTTTATCAAAGTTTATTTGTAATATTACCGATACTATTGAATATTTATACGTATTATACTGTCGTAATCGCCGCGGGTGATGCGCGCGCCGAAACTGTGTGAAAAAATGTGTGGAATTAGCGCATAGTGAGAATCTGACACTAGCACACAGTTTTTCATCCAGTTTGAGCTTTATACGGGACAGTTTTCAGACTGCACAGGAAACTGTGTAGTAAACTGTCACGTATATAGTGGGCTTAAGTTTCCTTGTCAATGGCTAGAAATATACTTCTCAATGTTGTGTATTCATATAATAGTTTAATGTACTCACTCTAAAGAAGATGCAATCATTAATGGGAGTTTAAATACCTCCTCTAAATGCGCAATACACGTTTATGCTATGTAAGTTATTACGCAAAATTTAACGACTCCGTGAACACAACATTTAGATTTTTTTAAACTAAATTACCACGGGCACAATTTGGGACCAGATCAATTTGCGAACAAATTCACGCGAACTAATTCAATTCATAATTATTAACAAATGTACCTACTCATAATCAACGGGTTAAGTCTTTTGTTTCGGTTGGGTAGAAATGAGAAGAGTTTTAAATAAAATTTAAAAAAAAAACTGTTTTTTTTATTTGTACATTTTTATATGATTAGTATTATGTAGCAACGTAAATAAAAAGGCAATTTACAGTAGCTAGGAACATTGTACATTGTATATTAAATTATCAACGTTAACACAAATTATTAGTAACCTTGATTATTTACGATTAATTTTCATGTAAGACTATTTATGGCAATAATTAATTATACATAGCTTAATCTTGATCTATGAATCTATTGCAACATTATAATTTACAGTTTATTCAGAGAAACTATTATTAATAATTAAGACATTTTAAAATAAGATGTGGGCACTAGATACAGAAACCAGATTGCATTTAAAATTAGTTAATTTTTCTCTCA
>JAGVSP010002921.1:0-25432 GCA_022494985.1 Micrasema minimum
GCACCGGATTTTCCCGACTTTTACACCCATTTTTCAAGATTTGCCGTATTGGGTATCCATTTTCCCGGCTTCCCGGGCTTCTTCGGCCAATTTGTTTTAAAATTTTTTACCCGTTTTTATTTTTTTGTAAATTGAAAATGTAAAAATTATTTTGGGGAAATGTTTTTAAAACCGTTTCCCAAAGGGACTTTTTAAATTTTACAATTTAAAAAATGCATTAAAGTTTAACACTTTCACCCTTTTTTTCCCCACCACTTCATCCCTCTATGGGGTGGACCAAATTTCCGTTTTCTCCCCATTTGCCTTGTTTTTCTTATTTCCCCTATGTTTCGGCCCTTCTCTTTTCCCGGCCTAACCTTTCTTAAAAAATCAACTAACCACACCCCATTTCCCTTAGGGAGAGAAGGGATAGAAAGCCAAAACCACTCTTCCCCGGCTTCCCCTCCCTTTCTTTCCACATTCATTCATTTTCATGCACGAAGGATTATTCCTTCAAACTCCCCTTTTAAGTTCGCGTTTCGAAAGATTATTTGTCAAAAAACATTTTGACACTAACATGTAAATACGTATACAAACACGCATGTCTTTCCCCGTACCTTGTAAATTATAGGCCATAATATTACTAAGAATTTAGCTCGTATCTTAAATATATTAGTGATGCATTATTGAAATAAGATTTTTTTAAATATATACTTATTTAAAAAAAATTAAAATGTTTATGTAACGGAATATCCCAGTGAGGGAACATTATTATTACATATTCTTTAAAAAAAGGTAGTCCTGGCATACCTTCTCTTGCTTCCTCCACATATCATACATCTTCTCATGCACGCACGTCGATTATCCGACATCTTACATGCCCACTTTCAAGCACTTGTTTTACTTGATCATGCTATGTCTTTCTCGCCTTCCTCGACTTAACCCTTCTCTCAATGTCCTTATCTAGAGATATGGCTATCTTACCACGCATTCGCATTTCAACAGCATTCATTTAGCCGATAAGCTTCGCGCAAATATTGTAAAGAGCACAATTTTCCAAGTGAAATCTAAATTCAATTCCCAGTCGCGGTTCCCCGGAAACCCGCTACTGGGTAATTTCGGCCCAAGTAAATTAAACAGGTCCTAACATTAGTTCCGCTCAACGTGACAAAACGGACGCGGAATTATGCGTCCCTCGGGGCGCGGAACATGCTCGGTAAGGGGGGCGTCGCGTTTCGAAAGATTAGTGGTCAAAAAACTTTTTGACAAAAACATGAAAATGCGTATATAAACACGCAGTCTTTCCGTACCTAATTAAAAGCCATAATATTACTAAGAACTTAGCTCGTATATTAAATATATTATTGATGTATTATTGAAATTAAGATTTTATGTAAAATATACTTATTTAAAAAAATGTAATAAATGTAATGTTTATGTAACGGAATATCCCAGTGAGGGAACATTTATTATTATATATTTTATTTAAAAAGGGGAGGCAGAGAGGATAGAACGCCACACTATTTTCTGTCCTGGCATACTTCTCTTACTTCCTCCACATTCATACATCTTCTCATGCACGCACGTTCGATTATCCACTTCTTACATACCCACTTTCAGCACTTGCGATAGAAATTACTTGATCATGCCATGTCTTCTCAGCCTTGTCGACTTTCTACATCCAGACACAGTCGCATCTATTATATATTTTTGGCCGTTTCTTTCATCAACCATTTCGCTCCACATGACCGAACCACCGTAAGAGACCTTTCTTAATTTGGTCGATAATGCTTATCACAGCCGCGCATTCTGCTCTCATAAGTGCACCTATCATACATAGTTTTACCACACATTCGTCCAATTTTGACCATCTAAAATACTCGAAGCGGGCTACTGTGCGGCTATGCGACAGAGTTAATCTCGTTACGAGCTTTGCGGAATTAAAAATATGGACATGGCTCTGTACAAATCTGTACTGTTTACACGTATGGAAGATTATTTTATTTATTTATATATTTATTTATTTCACACTTTACACTACACATTATATATTACTATTACATCGATCAATATTTACATAACAATGATTACAAACTAGGTACATATCATATACTACATATAACATAAGGCAAATAATAAAACATACAACCCATTCCAGTACATCACATATATATATTCCTAGGCCACCGTATATTATTAATTTAATTAAGACTTTAGCACTCCCATGAGTTTTCTATATACAACTTTCAATTGCAACGATAAAAACCATTTATGTTCAACCCTAAATATTTTACACCAAGCACCTGTTGGCTGCTCTCGGAATGGCTAATACGTATTATATGTCCTAGCCAGCCAGAAACCTTTCGCAGGATGACAGTAATACCAATGGTTGCTGCGCCTGCGGTTTATGGTTGAACCGAATCTACCCCCACTGTAATCTTCGGTGTGACGTGATTGATCCTGTGGATCACGCCATGTAATTTTAGGACTTCCTCTGCTTCGGACCAAACGAGCCGAGCAATTAATCACCTAAGACTCCACCCCGGATTCCTAACTTCCGGAGGAAGTTGATAGATATTATGCACCAATTGCGCCTTTCGAAATCAGTCCCGAAATACTTCGTTTTGCATTTTTGTGTTTAAGTATTTTTAGGAAAATGGTAATAATGTATTATGAGTCAATAAATTGTCGTCAGGGGTTTAATTTAGCGCACTTATCGGTGTTTTCAAAATAATATTTCTGATATTACAATAAGTTCATCAACGAAAAGGGCACACTACGATACGATTAAAAAAAATCTCACAAATCCCACGTTATCAACGTGTTTTTAAAACAATACATAAAATCATATTTTTTCCGCAAAACCCGATTGTCATGCGGTTAAATTATTGTATATACTTTTTTTTTTTTTTTTTTTAATCCTAAAAAAAAGAAACATTTGAGCTCTTAAGAAATAATCAATGCCCTTTCAAGGTTTCGGCTGCTTTCTTTATATCGTTCTTGAAATACGCCTGTGCCATAAAGCGTACCCTAAAACAAGTTGATGGTGGAGTGGGATTCGAACCTAGAGATTCTAGTCCAGAGTCCTCAAATGCTCACCACTTTGACCCACAATTATATTTCGTCTGTATTGTTAAGACATTCATGCGGACAATTTCTTTTATTCTTGTTCTAATGTCATAATATCGTATGTGGATATTTTACATATTAAAGAATACGTTCGGTACAACCGGTTCTAATTATGGAGATTCGGGGATTCACGGATCAAAATTTTTAGGTTCGAATCCCAATTTATTATTATTTGCTGCTCTGTTTTTATAAATCATTAGCAAAAAACATACGAAATCACCTACGGTATGTAATACAATGTTTTTATTTTTTTATCCTAAAACATTTAATTTACATTGGAGGGATTAACAGATCAAAAAGATAGTACTTTGAATTATGTTTTAATTTGTTAGGGTATGCATCTGTTTTTTTAACCCTGATTTTCGTCATGTTAATTATGTCTTCATAATTTCGCCAAAAAATGCAATGAAGATGTGTAAGAAATAAAATCTCTACGAATATTTAATATATTGTCGAAGCAAAGGAAGAATCCTTGGCGTGCTCCACGATAATATGGATAATGATGATCTTTCAACTGTACATGTGACGATCTGGTTATACTGAGTTACAAACTACGTATGCCTCCCGTTGAGCGCGTTGAAGGTTCTCGACGCATGTGCGATATTACTGAAACACGGCCTGAACCTATCCAGAGCTGTTACAAAGTCGTATGTGGAAACATATCACTGAGGAACCGATCAGAGTAAAAATCACTGAGGAAGTAAAAACATTTCCCCGATTTCCGGTTCACAAATTTTACTGCGCACTTTATTCGAGACAGAAAAGTACAGTTTCTTGTGCAGTTGCATATAACTGTCCCCGTATATAAAGCAGAAAAACCGTGTGGGAATACTGAATGGTCGCGAGCGACGTTTGGCTGACTATTAGCTCAATCACAGATAACTATCGACGTAAGTTAAAAAAACGTGCTAATCACGTGCTAACGCTAACGAATTTGAGCGATCACAATGACATACCGTTCAATACCGCGATCGCCGAGCCGAGCATTGACGATCTGGGCCGAGCGGAGCCGATCTAAGCTATTTATCGCGGCCGTACGACAAACGTCCAATAAGCGCGCTTGTCGGAATTTTATATTATGTCGACTGCTTTTCTCAATATTGGCTTGCATGATAAAACCGCTAAATGGCAATACGGGCAATCGAGAAAGATTGAATGAAGATTATGTGCGAATTAAGATATATCTCGGGAAATGGCTCGCGACTACAACGCTCGGTTAATAATCCCGATCGATAACTTTTAACGCGTGTGTTCCATTGTGATCGCGAAAAAATTAAACATCCATGGGTAAGAAAATCGTTATCACGTCGCTTATTTACCGAGTCGGTAGTGATCTGTGATCGAGCAACTGACAGTTAATGGTTTTTAAGTAAACGTTTAAGTAGATATTGATATATTGAATGATTTTAAAAACGGAAAATAAGGAATACCTACCCATATTCACATTACTAACTAACTAACCATCACGCCATTTCCCCGTAGGGGTAGGCAGAGAGCATGGAGCGCCATACCACTCTTGTCCTGACAACTTACCTTTGCTTCCTCCACATTCATACATCTTCTCATGCACATTACGCCGATTATTCCGACTTTTCACATTCCACTTTCAAGTGCTTGTCGTACTTGGTAATGCCATGTCTTTCTCGGCTTCTACATCCAGCCACACTTGCATTTAAACTTCTTTTAGCCGTTCTTACATTCACTCATTCGCTCCACATGACCAAACCAACCGTAAAAGCCCTTAATTTTGTCGATAATGCTTTATCTCAAGCCTTGCACTCTGCTCTAATTTGGACATTTGTACACCTATCATACATAGTCTTACCACACAGAGATCGCATTTCAACAGCATTCAGTCTACTTTCATCCTTCTTTTTCCTATGGGGAGGACTATGTCCTATACCAGTGGACCTCACGGGCATACGATATATATGTATATAATTAATAATAATAATAATAATAGTAACTCATATGTTGTAGCACTCACTTTGTAGTTTTCCATAATTATGTAAAATTAAATAACTTTTTGTTATTAAATACTTTTTATTATTTTAATAATCCAACCGGTTTTCGGAGACACTACTACCTTCATCAGGGATTTGTATTAAAAAATATTTAAAATTAAGTAATAAAGTCGCTAACTAAAAATGTATGAAGTGGTTGACAGTTGACAGAGAATTATGAGAAACAGATGTTTTACTAATTCTTCTTTTCAAACAATTTTATTTTTTAGTTATAAAATAATAAAAATAAAAATAAAATAAAATAAAAATATTACTCTGCTATCGGAAACATTTTCAAAAGTGGACTGTTAGTCACACAATTTATTTATTATTTTATAACTAAAAATATAAAATTGTTATGAAAGAAGAATTATTAAAACATCTGTTCTCATAAATCTGTCAACTGTCCACCACTTCAAACATTTTTAGTTAGCGACATTATTACTTAATTTTAATTATTTTTATACAAATCCCTGATGAAGGAGTAGTGTCTCCGAAACCGGTTGGATTATTAAATAATAAAATGTAGTTTAAAACAAAAGTTGTTTAATTTCATAATAATAATAGTGTTTTATTCCCAGCATAACTAAGCAGTTAGTGCAATACTTAAGCCATAGCATAGTAGAATACAATACAAAATATTTCATAACTTAACTAATCATTAATTACAAAAAAAATAATAAAACTAAAAAATCAGAGTTGTAATTTTAAGAAAAGAAAAAAAGTGTCAGTTCACTGGTGTTTGGACACACAACATGCTGCCACATGTCCAATTCCCCCACTGTGTTACACAAGCTGTTGTGCTGATGATGAGGTTGGAGCTTTTCATCAGCCTCTCCCGAAAGCCTGCAACTCGGTGTCTCAGTAGCCCATCCAGTGTGGTATGCGTGCTGTAGCAAACATACCACTCGCGCTACAGTGACGGGGTAAATTTCATCAGGGCCCCATATACCCGTTATTATTATATTTTAAATATAACTACATTTCTGTCTCATTTGTGGCGTCCTATAACATTTTAATAGGCGGCCGCCACAATCCTCTCAAAGGCATTGTTAAGATTGTCCTTAAAAAACGATAGATTTATATGTCTACTGTCTGGCCAGATAATTCCCAAGTCGCGTTTTCTTTCGTTTCCTCTAAACTTCCCAACACCGACATCTTCTGTGCTATTTTGGTAAGCCATATCCCCCGCGAGTTCATACATGCACAAGCACAGTTTACACGGGTAATGCGCGAGCGCAGAAACATTGCCTCTAATGAGGGAATCCACTGTTTTCTAAAGTAATTTTTTTCTATAAACTTACTATTAATTTAACTAAACAAAAAAAAAAAACAATATTTTTTTATTAGTTATTGATGAAGATACGATTTTTTAAAGTTGCACATTTTAAATACCGCGCTAAATACCACTATGTACTAACTGCGTCATTTTTGCAGGAGTGACGTCATAAAACGGGTTGTTTTAAGGCCATGGTATTTCTCCCAGCCAGTAACAAAACTGTCAAAAATCTATGCAAACTGACGCGCGGAAGCACAGATAAAATTATACCGTCGACTCAACTGTTATATACTGTTAACAGCTGTTCTGAGACTGAATGGCGGCCATCTTTTTTGCAATAGAAGCTTGTATGTAGATTGTATTCCATTTTTAAAATGCCATGGAACGCGGCTACGGGGTTTAAAAACGGAAAACCGGAAACTACACTTAGATACAAGGAGTGACGTCATTGTTTAAGATTTTGAAATGAATGCTATTTTCAACATTTTTTATTTACTTTTTGCGTGCGTTTTTGGGATATTTCATCCCACTTCAAACTTTTTTTAAATATTCGCGTCTACACGAAAGCCATTTTTTTAAAATTCAATTCCGGGTCAATGGTAGCAGTGGATTTCCTCATTCGGCCGCCAAAGGCAGTTAACACTAGACAAGCTATTTCAAAGAGAGCTGTCAAAATTTTATGTTCCTTTTGTATTTTGCAGTGAAAAGAGACAACTATATCTATCGTCCACTATCTAATAATTTTAATCGTTCTGTTTCCCTCTAACAAGTTAGTTGAGATTGATGTTAATTTTGACTAGGACTAGGACATGACAAGGAAATAGCTATCTTCTTCACTTCTTCTTCATACCATTTCCGCTCCTATGTGTAGCATATGGAATCCACAAACTGCATCCAGGCCAAGCGATCGGCCGCCAGCTCGCGTGCATCCTCCCAAGTCAAGTCCACGTCCCGCAGCTCTGACGAAAACTGCCGATGAATTGTCAACATCATTGGCCAAAGGTCTATTTTAAATGTATGTAAGGGCAATTAGCTATCTTAAATTTGACAATTTAAAATAAAAACACTTAGCTTATCTAATATTTGATTTTTTTTTTACAATTTGACATCTCAACAAAGGCGAATATAGATTTTTAGGCGTTTACAGAGCTTATGACCTGTCATTGGCCACTTGATGTACCTATTATATACATGCCCCAATTTGCCTAGTATTAATTTGGTATCCCATTTCTATCTCACAACTTGTATATTTTATAATGTGAAACGGCGCGACGCTTCACATGCGAAAACACTCAGTCATCCATTGAGAAAATTGCCAAGCATTTTAGCCGAAACCTTTATGACTGTAAGTGAGATCTCTTACCGAATTATATCTACTACTATGCAAACGATCTTCTCCTCAAAATTTGTTATGATTATAACTTTTATGCATTTAAAAAAATTAAACTAACTAACCTTTTCCCCGCAGGGATAGGCATAAAGGATAGAATGCCATACCACTCTGCCCTGACAGACTTCCTTTGCTTCCTCTACATTCATACATCTTCTCATGCACATACGCCGATTATTCCGACTTTTCAAATGTCCACTTGTCGTACTAGGTCATGCCGTGTATTTCTCGGCCTTTCTCGGGTCCCTACGTCCAGGAACACTTGCATTTAACTTCTTTTACCCGTTCTTTCATCACTCATGACCGAACCATCTTAAAAGCCCATTCCTTTCGCAAATTTTGTCGATAATGCTTATCTCAGCCTTGCACTCTGCTCTAATTTGGACATTTGTACACCTATCATACATAGTCTTACCACACATAGATCGCATTTCAAACAGCATTCAGTCTACTTTCATCCTTGTTTTTTCCCAACACACACGCTTCACTACCATACATAAGGGTTGGTACCGTACACAGAACTCCGTTGTGTACTGCCAATTTTGATTCTTTCGATAAGTTCTTACTTGCCACTATCGATTTTATGGCACCATTAACTCAAATAAAATATTGGTCATTTGACTTTTATCGGCAGAGATTGACTAGGCGGCCCGCTAGTTACCTGTGTAAACTAAACCTCGCAGTTCTGGGGGGATCTTGAAGTTTACATATTAATAATATTTTATATCGTGTATCCAACACGCCACGCAAAATGTGTGTGTGTAGCTTCACCCACACTCACACATCTTGGTCTTATAATAAACATGCGTAGGTACTGCAACAGTGCCGGGTGTGAGAATTATCATAAACACTAACTTAGAGCTTTTTGGTTAAGAAAATATTAATTTCCAAACCATTTTCATTGCGATATTTCTACTTACTACTACTACAAACTTTCCCTTATCCCTCGTAAATACTGTAAGAAATAAAATAAAAAATTTCTTATCATGAAAACTTTCATGAGCACCGCAGATAAGGAAAATTGCACAAATTTTTGTTAAAATGCCTTTTATTTAATTTTGTTTTATTTATGGATATTTAATTCGACTAAATAAATGATATTAATGATATTAAATGATATAATAATATAATTTATATACAGGGTTATTTTTAAGTCAGTTAACAAAAAAAAACTGGGTTTTTTTTGTGAATTCAGTATCGATAATAGAACCCATTTCAATGAAAAAAAAACATGCCCTTTCTCAAATAAAAAAAAAAGAAAATGTGTACCCATTATAATTCCTCATGAAAATAAAAAGGACACGTTTTTTTATTGAAATGGGTCCTATTAACGATACTGAATTCAGGGTTTTTTTTTTGTTAACTGACTAAAAAATAACCCTGTAATATGGAGTTCTAGTACCAACCCGTATGTATGGTAGTGAATCGTGGTGTTGAAAAAAGAAGGATGAAAGCAGAATGAATGCTGTTGAAATGCGATCTTTGTGTGGTAAGACTATGTATGATAGGTGTACAAATGTCCAAATCAGAGCAGAGTGTAAGGCTGAGATATGCATTATCGACAAAATTAAGAAAGGTCTGGATGTTTACGCCGCGGATCGGTTCAAGTGGAGTATTACACCGTGAATGAGCGATGAACGATCGGCTAAAAGAAGTTTAAATGCAAGTGGACAAGACATGGCATGATCAAGTAAAACAAGTGCTTGAAAAGCGCGGCATGTAAGATAGAAATTGAATGAAATTCGACGTGCGTGCGGACATGAGAATATGTAAGAATGTGGAGGAAGCAAGAGAAGTGTGCCAAGACAGAGTGGTGTGGCGTTCTATCCTCTCTGCCTACCTCTTCGGGAAAAATGGCATGATGGTTAGTTAGTAATTTTAAATCAAATTTTGTATGTTATTGTGGTAGCTAACAAAATAAAATAAATTTAAAGTATAAGCGATTTTGTAAAGCGCTAATATTTTGAATTTATTATGCGCTAATGACTCCGACCCGTTTTACGAGAAAAAATTCATATGACATCGTAAAAATTTAAAAAAAATTTTTTTGCGTGTTTTTCTAATCAGTTCGCGTGCCCAATATAACCATGATGTATCTTTCTTTTTTAAATTAATTTCGATTATACACCGTGTTACACGACGAGACCGCGAAACTCCCGAGGGTGATTGTTCACGGTATTCCGAGAAAAAAATCCTCGTAAAGTTTTTTGATCTGGGCATTTCTAATAATTAATTTTAAATAAGTATTAATAAAATAAAGAACCGGGTTGTGGTCTAGTGGTAGATTTGAGGACTCCGGATTAGAATCTCTAGGTTCGAATCCCACTCCAGCACAACTTGTTTCCTGCTTTCTGACACAGTTATTTCCGACTATTTGAAAGCAGTCCCAAAACTGAAATATTTGAGTATATCATAAGAACTCAAATGTTTCTTTATAAAAAAAAAAAATTTAAAAAAATCGACGCTTTACTTGGCTTCTGATTGAAGTGTTGTGTTGGAGGGGGCGGGGTAGCGGGGGCGGGGAGGCGGAGGGTCACCTTACTACTACTACTACTACTACTTTCCCTTATCCGCACCCAGTGGTAGCGCATTTGGCTACCGTGCCTGAGGTCGCGGGTTCGATTCCCGTAGGGGGTCAACATGAAATATTTATCTACATGAGATTTTCGTATTGATATTTCATGTGTGATACCTTGGACTGGTACTGAAGCGTAAGACTGATCATCCTGCCTTCATGTAATAAAATGATCAAGATACACTGCACTTGGTGTACTAATGCGGTCAAATTACCCACAATCAAATTCAATTTTCAAATCAAAATATGTGATTTCCAGTACAAAAATTTAAGTGAATTTTTATTAGTATTTTTTAAGAAATTAAAATTCAGTTTTAAACAACATTTTTGAAATACTTGTAGACTAATTACTGGATTATACCCATGCTGGGCTGATATAAGATATTATTGATATCCCAATCGAGACAGAGAAACTCGGGAAAAGAATGTGGGTTATCTAGGCGCTTACAGGGCTTATGACCTGTCATTGGCTGGGTTAAGTGGCCACTTGACGTACTACAACATTCCCCATTCCGCCCATCATCTGATAACCATATATGACAAATTTTGGAACTACTATATATTGAAATCGTCTTCGTCGTTCCGCTTTACAGAATTTTCCTATGCTGGTGTCATCTGTTGAGAAGATTTTTAAGCATTTTTTTGGCAATCATATTTTTATTAGTGTAGGTAAGGCCCTACCGAGCTTTATTACTTACTCTAGAAGACGCCTGAAGATGTCTCTCCAATTTTTTTATTTTTTTTAACCAGTAAATCTTTTTAAACAACATTTTTTAAATGAATACAAATACTTGTAGACAAGTTACTGGATTATACCCATGCTGACAGGTCTTAAGCTTGTAAACGCCTAGATAACACACATTCGTTTCCAGAGTTTCTCTTTCTATGTTGGGATATCAATAATATCTAAAATTGAGTGGTTCGAAAAACTTTATTCAGATTTTTTTCTCAGAATATCATGAACAATCACCCTCCGGAGTTTCGCGGTCTCATAGTGGAACACGGTGTATTCCGTATTACATTATGACAATGGTCATTTGATATGTTACTTTTATGATTTATAGAAGATAGCATCAATTTCGTTAGCATTTTAACCAAAAAAGTAATTATTTTAATGTTTTTCAGTTGTTTTCCATCCAACATCTAGCGCCCTTGAGGTATATTTATACGAAAACGGCGCTATATAACTTATCCATAATAATAATAATAAAATGGCATTTGAACGGGTGGTGGCCCAGAGGGTAGCGTCGCGGTCTCCGAGTCCAGAGATCGTCGGTTCGAATCCCCACTTCGCCACGACTCGATTCATATCTTCAAGCACAAGCCGCTTAGGCTTTATTAAAAATAGTATTTACAAATTGAAATATGTGCAAATATCATAAGATTGCATAGATTTATTTTTTAAATAAAATAAAAATAAAATAATAAATAATAATTTGGTGTGACGATAAGGCACTTCAAAAAAATATCCCTTAAGCCCGCTATATACGAGACAGTTTTCTGCGCAGTTTTCTATGCAGTCTGAAAACGGTCCCGTATACAACGAAAACTGTTTAAAAAAAAACTGCGTGCTTATGTCAGATTTAAGCTGACATGACATTTAATGTTTTTTATGTAAACGTTTAAGTAGACATTGGTTTATTGTATGCTTTTAAATACGTAAAAAACCAATAACATATTTACATTATTAGCTAAATATACAATTTCCTGAGAGCAAACATACGATAATAACTTACAATCGCGTTTCAAAAATACACATATTTAGCGTGTCTTTTGACAGAAGTTTGACAGACTGCACAGTTTTCTGAACAAGAAACTGTGTAGTTTTCTGAACAAGAAACTGTCCCGTATACAGCGGGCATTAGTTTCAAAACTAGATCCGGCTCTGCCCTAGACTTTGGATATGCTATTTTGGGCGAGAACTTTCTTTAAGACGGAACCCGCTACATTAGTTCAGTAGGAAACAGCTTATCCTCAACGCTGCATCCGTTTTCTACAAACGATTAATACATTTCAATTTAAATAATATTTACCCTACACATTAAAAAAATCCCCTTATAATAATACCCTTACAATAATCCCGCATAAAGATTTAACAGCTCCGTATTTAAACCAACATCGAAGTGTAAAATGTGCATTTAATTTACTTCTAATAACGTGTTGAAGTGATCCTAAATAGTCATATATTTTTTCTGTGATATTTTTTGCAAATGTGATTAATTTTTTATTTTTTTAAAGTATTTTTTGTGATTTTGATTCTCGTGGTTCCTACGTTTCACGTAAGTTGAATTTGACTTTTTTTATGAATTTTTATGGAAACAGAGTTAAAGGTGCCTTGGTATCGATAGTGGCAAATAAGAACTTATCGAAAGAAGCAAAATTGGCAGTACAACGGAGTTCTGGTACCAACCCTTATGTATGGTAGTGAAGCGTGGTGTTGGAAAAACAAGGATGAAAGTAGACTGAATGCTGTTGAAATGCGATCTATGTGTGGTAAGACCATGTATGATAGGTGTACAAATGTCCAAATTAGAGCAGAGTGCAAGGCTGAGATAAGCATCATCGACAAAATTAAGAAAAGGCTTTTATGTGGAGCGCATGAGTGATGAAAAAACGGCTAAAAGAAGTTCAAATGCAAGTGTGCCCGGATGCAAAAGCCGAGGAAGGCCGAGAAAGACATGGCATGACCAAGTACGACAAGTGGACATGTGAAAAGTCGGAATAATCGGCGTATGTGCATGAGAAGATGTATGCATGAGGAAGCAAAGGAAGCATGTCAGGACAGAGTGGTGTGGCGTTATATCCTCTCTGCTTACTACGGAGAAATGGCGTGATGGTTAGTTAGTTATTCTGGAGGAAATTCGCAATTTTTTAGTCGCTTAAGAACTAAAAATTCATAAATATTTTTAATTTTCGACCGTTAAAAGTTGGTAATAATTCCGAATACATCCGTGGGATGGTCATCGACGGTCTGCCAGGACTACTATGAACTATTCTCCCTTATCCGCAGCCAACGGTGCATTCGTGCATTAAGGGGCTACTAGGTCCACCCTTTGTTAATTGTAAAATGTAGTAAGCGCCCGGATGAGCGCTCGTTAAAACACGACCAAAATCCGATCGAACCTCGCGCCGTTTGGTTTCATTATTATTTGCATCGCGTAGGTATACAAAAAATACACGATAATCTTTAAAATGTAGTAAGCGCCCGGATGAGCGCTCGTTAAAACACGGAATTTAATATAATCAAAAATCTACTAATGTTTTACAAATTTTAATCAGATAATGCACTAGATATATACGTATTCTTTAACACATTTTTTTTTTTTAAATCTTATATGTACTGTTTTTGTGTTATGCATCAAATGTTATTAAAAACAGGGAGTTTCTTTAAATTAATTGTGATTCAACGAAATATTTAAATAAAAAATTTAGTCCGATAATTCACTAGAAAAAGAATTAATAATTACGTCATATTTTTTTCATTTTTATTTAATGAACCATGAAGTACAAGGGAATTTTGCCCTGACGTACATGAATGTATGGGGGACCCCGTAAGGGGCCTTAAGTGCATCATTCCTTGATCCTGTATAAGTTGTGTGAAAATGTTCTTTTTAGACCGGAAACGAATGACCACACGTGTGCGCATGTTATTACGTTTCGTATAGTACATTAAATGTATCTTTCCTCGGTCTTACTCATCGTCTGTCCTCTCATCTTCTCACCACGTGTCTGGGCGGTTCTTTTCCTCCACATTCATGCGGTTATTTGCAGACATGTGACTATGTGACTGGTGCGTACAAGGGCCCCACGAGGGCGATAACGTTTTTTAGTTAATCTAGGTATTTACTACAACTCGAAAATAATGAGAAAATCTACATAAAATATAATAGATACGGGACTCATAATTTCTATATTCCTCCGTAATAGAATTGCGAATCACATAAAAGTATTTCAATACATGGTTATTAATTTGCAGCGACGGAAATAGATAATTTGTCGAAAAATCGGACTCTATCTGCTATCAGTAGAATTAGTATCGCGTTTTTAGTAAAATGGTTTGAATTTAATTTGTACGTGGGTGAAGCTGAAATTCCAACAGTCCATGCGCTTTGTAGCTGCAAGACGAATGGGGTTCAGTACTTCACCTACGTATAGATTTAGTATCATTTCTTAGATAATCGCTGTCTCAGATCCTTTATTCATAAATTGGGAATGGAATTAACTAAGAATATCGAATGTACAGCGCCCTTGAGGTGATTTCTCACAAAAATGGCGCTTAATAAATTATCCATAATAATAATAATAACACAGTTTTTGTAAGGGTTTTTTTCATTAAAAAATCAATTAGATTCCAAGCAAAAATTTGATAAAATAATGTATTTTCACTTAGTTCGATTATAGACATAATCTCAATTCACGTGGTACACAATTAGACACGTGCGCAGTCTAGAGAATGCGCCATTTTTGATCCTTCTTTTTTAAAAAGAGAAACTGACAGACAGACAGAGACTTACAGACATAGAGACATACACAGACAGATTTAAATAGACATCAGGACATCAGGAGGTAAGGCGGAATGTCTGAGCTGAAAAATGCAAGCGACTAGTCACATAATTTACGGGTTGAATGGAGACATTGTATTGGATTATATTGCTAAAGGGAGCATAATTAGTAACTGGATGGATTTCATTGCTTAAGCGAGCACTATTCAATGGATTTCATTGCTAATCATTATTCAATAAGTTTTAATGTTTAAGCGAGCATTATTCGATGGATTTCATTGCTTAAGCTAGTTGTATTCAATGAATTTCATTGCAGCTGCTAGCATTATTCAATCAATCAAGCGGACACTTCATGCTCGCTAGCATTATTAAAGAAATTAGTTAAAAAATTGACTTTATAAGCCAGAACGTTGTACAACTCTGTGTCTTTTATTTAACCTAAAATTGATTAAAATATTATTTTGTTTCAGATTTTCCTTCCGGCTGTGGCGACAACGAAAATTTAAAACGAACTTTTAAACGACGTAAAATAATGTGATCAATGTTGTGTACGCAAACGTCAATTTCAACGTCTGTGCAATTTTAGTTCCTTATTTAATTCTAACGATTTAATTAAGTACTTTTAAATAATGTCAATTGAATAAAAATCAATTACTTAATAATAAATAATCAGTGTAACTGTGTTAAGGGGCGTATCCGCTTATCATTTCGAAAAACGCCAATGAAATTCTAAACTCTACTAAATAAAACGAAATAAGACTATTTCAAATTGGAAAAAATAATCTCATCTAGATCAATCAAGCATTCGTTTATTTATTTTTTAAATATCTTTTAATTGTGTTTAAAATATGTCCTAAAATCGGATTTAAATGCCGTTGAAAAGCGTATCTTTCCCATTGTTGATTGAATCTTGTGAAATTAAAATGGCGGAGCGATGACGTCGCTAAATATAGATTCTAAAATCAAGAACTGTGGCTGTCAGAAAGCCTCGACTGTGAAGTGTTATAAGCCCAAATCAATGGTGCAACATTCTGTTTTGGATTTGTGCTCGTCGGCGCGCAGAGGATTGTCTTTGTTCCTGTTGTGGCGGATAGGGAAGATGACAGCTGTCATCACGCTTGCCGCCATCTTGATGACGTCTGGCCACGTGACCGCGCAAAACCAATATGGCGGACTGATAGAGCAGAAATTCGCCATGGAGCCTCAAGATCAGGTAAAGAAATAAAACTTTTTTTTGTAGTGTCATTTTTTGTTGGCTTTACTAATTTTGTAAATAATGCTGCACCCATCATCTGGACTGAAAACAAAGGAAGTTGCAAGAAGTATTCTCTTTGTGGAAAGATTAATTCTTATCCTTTTTTTTGTATGGAGCGAAACACTTATTTTGTATAAAAAAGGAAGGCATACGCGGAACAAGGGATACATCATTTTCCCCATACTTTGTAGTAAGACTTTTGAGGTTTGTAAGGGAAAATATTAATGTATCTCTTATATTCTATTCTGTTTTGAAGATTGAAAGCAAGGAAACATAGATTATCTACAAGGAGATTGCATGAAGAATGATAGATTACCTTTGCAATCTTTCCTTGTGGAGACATAGATTATCAAAAAGCAAAGATAGATGGGTAGTCTACACAAAATAATAAATTAATACCGTCTTGTCTTTCCTTAGTGAAATGTACCTACACAGATTATTCAAAAGCAAAGATAGATAGTCTACGAAGAAAGTTAGACTGTCTTTGTCTTTCCTGGTGGTAAACTAGATTATTCTCCAAGAAAATACAGGCTATCTGCAAGGAAATATACATTGTCTGTTATGGAAATTTCCTTTAAAGTTAGACAGACTTTCCATAAATAAATATACCTAACTAAACTAACTGACCATCAGAGAGGATAGAACGCCACACCACTCTGTCCTGACAGACTTCCTTTACTTCCTCTACATTCATACTTCTCATGCACATACGCCGATTATTCCAACTTTTCACATGACCACTTTTCTGTACGTACTTGACGTGTCTTTACTTCCGCGGCTTCTACATCCAGGCACACTTGCATTTAAACTTATTTTAGCCGTTCTTTCATCACTCATTCGCTCCACATAACCAAACCATCGTAAAAGCCTTTAATTTTGTGGATAATGCTTATCTCAGCCTTGCACTCTGCTCTGATTTGGACAGTTGTATACCTATCATACATAGTCTTACCACACAGAGATCGAATTTCAACAGCATTCAGTCTACTTTCGTCCTCTTTTTTCCAACACCACACTTCACTACCATACATAAGAGTTGGTACCTAGTTGTTGGTACCAGAACTCCGTTGTGTACTGCCAATTTTGCTTCTTTCGATAAGTATAAATATAGATTTTTGTCTTTGTGGTTGTTCTTGAGGTAAAGTAGATTGTTTTCATACACATACTGATTATTGTCTTTGTCTTTAAGTCTGCTGAAGGTGGATCATATTTACACAAATGGCTGATTTGAAGATGTTCCTTCCAGACAGCGATAGTTGGGTCCCGAGTGACGCTGCCTTGCAGAGTGGTCGGCAAGTCCGGAGTCCTGCAGTGGACGAAGGATGACTTCGGACTAGGAACGCACAGGAACCTGAGCGGTTACGAGAGATATTCAATGGTTGGGAGCGATGAAGAAGGTGGGTTCAATATATATTCATATTCTTCCGCCTCGTGGCAAAGTGGTAGCGCTTTTGGCTACTGTGCATCAGGTCGCGGGCTCGATTCCTTGAATTTGACTTTATTTTATTACTATTACTTTTATTGATGTAATTTTTTTAGTACCTGTTGCTCGATCACAGATCAGTACCGATTCGGTAATAAGCGACGTGATAACGATTTCTTACCCATGGATGTTTAACGTTTTCGCGATCACAACGGAACACGCGTTAAAAGTTATCGATCGGGATTATTAAACGAGCGCATACTAGTCGCGAGCCATTTCCCGAGATATATCTTATTCGCACAAATCTTCATTCAATCTTTATTATAATGTTAGTCGGTTTTCGGCAAGCCAAATATTGAGAAAAGCAGTCGAAATAATAAAAAATCATCAGCCAAGCGCGATGATTTGACGTTTGACGTAAGGCCGCGTTATAGCTTGCATCGGCCCCGCTCGGCTCAGATCGGCTATGCTCGGCTATCGATACCACAGTATCGAACGAATGTCACTGTGATCGCTCAAATCGTTAGCAATAGCACGTGAATAGCACGCTTTTAACTACGTCGATAGTTATCTGTGCTTGAGCTACTGCTATTTAATTTAACTTAGACTAATATTATTACATAACACTTATTTTTTTCCCTAACTATTCTTATCCTACCATTATACATTTTTCAATTTAGCTATAATATAATACCTACACTAATATTTTTCACAATATATTTTTTACATTTAACTAACTAACTAACTAACCATCACGCCATTTTCCCGTAGGGGTAGGCAGAGAGGATAGAACGCCATACCACTCTGTCCTGACATACTTCCTTTGCTTCCTCTACATTCAAACATCTTCTCATGCACATACGCCGATTATTCCGACTTTTCGCATGTCCACTTTCAAGTACTTGACGTACTTGGTCATGCCATGACTTTCTCGGCCTTCCTCGGCTCTACAGCCGTTTTCGTTTTTATACCTCAAGGGCGTAAATTGAATTAAATGGTAAATTTAAAGTGAATGAAAACTCAATTTCTAAGTAGAAAAATACAATTATCAAAATTAATCAAAAGATTTTAATGGGTCTTAAGTTTCTTTGGAAGCACAAACTTCACTCTCACAGTTGCGCACTTCTGGTGGGAGAGCATTCCAAGCCACAGGCCCCGCAACCGCAAAAGCGCGCTCCCCGAATTTTGTGCGCTGATTGCGGTCGATACCAAAACCCTGCCTATAGCTGTAGATGTAGCTGATCGAAGTGTGAGACGTCTTTCACGAATAGGTACATTGGTACATACAATCTTCTCCCAAACCATCCATCAAATAAAACTCCCTATATTTCTTTTAAATTGCGAAGATAAATGCCATTTGGAACAGAACTCTGACAAGATGAATACAGTTCTTGAATAATATAATGAAAAAGTGTAATTTAGTTCGCATTCGATATTTTTCTCTTCACTGTGACGCCCACAAAAACTTTAAAATATTGTCTTTTAAGTCCTTGGCTTACGACTAATGCGATGGGGCGCTGTGCGAGCGTACACAAAAAAACTCCATTTTGGATAATAGGGTTCTTCCAGATAACATGAATATCCTTGAAAACGTTATAAATATTTAAAGTATATTTTTACAATTCCAACGATATAAAACACAATGATCAAAAATTTTGTTTTCATTTATAAATTTATGTTTTAAAAACACGAAAATACGAGTGACTTTTAACGCCCGTTATTGGCTAATGACGTCATACCCGTCTACGGTGAAAGGAGTGAAATTCATTCCGTAGTGAGCGCCTATATTGCTGTGAAGTCACACCGCATGCGCGCCAAATGGAGGATTTTGCGAGCGATTTGAAACAGTGTTATTTCAAACCACGCTAGAAAATTCATATGACATCGTAAAAATTTTTAAAAAAATCCCTTGATATTGTAATTTTTCAACCATTTATACTAACTAACTAACTAACTAATTATCACGCCATTTCCCCGAAGGGGTAGGCAGAGAGGATAGAACGCCACACCACTCTGTCCTAGCACACTTCTCTTGCTTCCTCCACATTCATACATCTCCTCATGCACGCACGTCGATTATTCCGACTTCTTACATGCCCACTTTCAAGCACTTGTTTTACTTGATCATGCCATGTCTTTCTCGGCCTTCCTCGATTTCTACATCCAAGTACAGTCGCGACAAATATTTTTTTAGCCGTTCTTTCATTATCCATTCGCACTAAAATAAAAAATAAAAAATCGGGAAGAACCCATTTCAGAGAAGTTACATTCCATACTTGGAAAAAATTACCGTGCCTAGGTGTCTAGTTACCCACTACGTCATCAATAGGCATCTACGTCATCACTAGACACCTACGTCACACGTTCCGCGTATTGGCCTAAGTGCTGGAGTTATAGTGGCCACTTTTAGTGGAGTGGGGTGCACAGAGAGAAATGAAACAGCACTTACAGTCTTAGTGCTCATTTATTACACAGAAGTTAATACAAATACAGATGCAAATGAACACTTAACTTAACTTGATATTATTGATATCTCAACAGAGAAACTCTGGAAACGAATGTGGGTTATTCAGGCGTTTACAGGGCTTATGACCTGTCATTGGCTGGGTTAAGTGGCCACTTGATGTATTACAACATTCGGCCTAAAAAAATGCTTAACTACATTCTCAACAGATGTCACTATAGGGAAAGAATATTAAAAATATTTAAAATCTATCTATAACACAACTCGCAGGTTGATTCTTTTGTAACAAACTCAACATATATGTATACAAGTTTCAAAAAATTATCATACATGGTTGTCAGATGATGGGCGGAATGGGGAATGTTGTAATACATCGAGTGGCCACTTTACCCAGCCAATGACAGGTCATAAACCCTGTAAACGCCTAGATAACCCAAATTCGTTTCCAGAGTTTCTCTGTTGAGATATCAATAATATCTGATATCAGCCCAGCATGGGTATAATCCAGTAATTTTAGACGGTGGAATTTGATAATTTGATAAGGAAATTAAACGTCTCTTCTTGTGAATTCTTGTTCGAAGAGAACTGGTGATTTTGAACACAGTAGCTTCTTTTAAAACGATTTAACTATAGTACGATAATCAACGGAAAAAATAAATATAGAGTACCTAAACATTGAATATTTCAAAGTGAGATTTTCTCTTTTATCAGTTAACTATACCTAAAAATATGTAGACCTGAGATTCCTATCAACAACGCGCTTTGTAGCTGCAAGACGAATTCGAATCAGTACGTCTCATCGTTGTTTGATTGTGGCTAAATCTTTTTATGATATGTAAATTTATTAATTAATTAAGTATTGATTAAGTAACTTAATTATGTAACTTATAGATGAACAGCGTCATTGAGGATATTTTTCACAAGAATGCTACTCAATAAATTATCCCAATATCATTATTATTATTAACAAATAATAAAAAAATGGTTATTTTTTTTCAGGTGATTACTCCTTGGATATATTCCCAATACAGTTGGAAGATGACGCGAAATATCAGTGCCAAGTCAGCTCTGGACCTTTGGGTAAGTTTACTCAATGAAAGCCCCACCTTTCCCTAGACTGCTTTAAAGACTATTGAGTCTTTTTTCAGTCCAGCCAACTCTACCGATTTTTTCAACAAGCCAACCCGCGATTTTAAGATTGTTAATGTGAGAAAAATACGGATGAATTTACGATTATGTACGCGAACAAATGCTTTCATTGTACCCCTACCACTGTCTCGGCTTATGTATTATAATTATCATTGTTTCCATCTCCCAAACCAACCAGAGTCGGCCCAAACAACAGTAGTTTTCTGCTTAAAAGAAGTTAGTTATTTGTCATAAATTCATATTTGATGATATCTACGTAAAATGTATAAAACAAAATGATGTTCACAGGTCAGCCAGCCATCCGTTCCCGCTTCGCTTCCATCACGGTCCTGGTGCCCCCCGAGGCTCCCCAGATCCTGCAGGGCAGCCTGCTGCAGGCCACGGAGGACCAGCAGGTGGAGCTGGAGTGCGTGTCCTCGGGAGGGAAGCCGGCAGCGGAGGTGAGATCTCCTTACTGGTTCTAGAGATCTAGAGGATAATATTCTTACCTAACCTAACCTAACCATAACCTAACCTAACCTAACATAACCTAACATTCCGGAAAACTTAAAATCCATAAAAAATTATTAAATCTTTAAAACTAAATTTAAAAAACATATAAGACCTACCCCAGCCTAAACTCCATACAGAGGAATATTTTTTTCATTTAATTTATTTTATTTTAAAAATTTATGATGAAACTTACTCATATAAAAAATTAAAAATTGTAAAACGAACTCCCTCTCTAAACACAAGTATCCACTTTATTAGAGAGGTAGAAACGTTATGTCTAAATTTTTGTATATCACCAACATTATGGTTAGGTACCTATATTATATTTTGTAACAGATTTTAATTTCAATAAAAAATTTAATAAAAATAAAAAAAACATAACCTAACATAACCTAACCTAACATAACCTAACCTAACCTAACATAAATTATAACTTTTTAAATAACTTATTGAATATACAAACACTAGAAAATAGAAATATATTAAATGATTTGCTCTTTCTGTTCAAAGTATTAAAATCCATGTTTGATTGTTGTCAACCAACAAATTCAATTAGTATACGAGTGCCTGGTCGAGTTACCCACAGTAAACTCACCGATACGTAGAATGCACGCACTGGCTAATAAGTATACTAACAATATTGATGTTTTCAACACAAATCTAGTGTATTCTAGGGAACAATGTCTGGATGCCATCTCTGGCGGTAATGAATAGCTACCTACTGTGTAATCATTTAAAAATGTATATGTAAAAAGTCCTATGGGCGTAAAAACCATTAAATAAAAAATAAATAACCTAACCTAACCTTACCTTACTTAACCTAACTTAACCTAACTAACTAACTAACTAACCAACCATCACGCCATTTCTCCGAAGGGGTAGCCAGAGAGGATAGAACGCCACACCACTCTGTCATAAATCATCGGATCATTATACGGAAGTATTCAAAATATTTCAGGTGAAACATCTGATATTAATTGGATTTTTTTTCACAGATTACTTGGATCGACGGTGAAGGCACGGTGCTGAACGCGCGCGCAAAGTATAGCGCGCTGCCCACCGCCGACGGGCGTCGTGCCACGGCGCGCTCCGTGCTGAGGTTCGTGCCCAAGCGCGGGCAGCACGGCGGCACGCTGTCGTGCCAGGCGCAGAACACGGCCGACCGCACGTTCCGGGCGGCGCACATCAAACTGGAGGTTAGTTAGGTCAAAGTCATCGGTAACTGGGTCATGGTCATAAGTAACTAGGTCAAAGTCATTCATAACTTGGTCAAGGTCATCAAAAACTAGTACAAGGTCATTAATAACTTGGTTGAGTTCATTAATTAGGTAAGTTTGCCACTAAACACATCTTAGTTTTCACAGTCTAGTTCAAGGACCACTCGCTAGTAACGAGGTCAAGATCATATATTATTAGGTCAATGTTGAACAAACTAATTACTTAAGTATAATGCCCGCTGTATACGGGACAGTTTCTTGTTCAGAAAACTACACAGTTTCTTGTTCAGAAAACTGTGCAGTCCAAACTTCTGTCAAAAGACACGCTAAATATGTGTATTTTTGAAACGCAAGTTATTATCGTATGTTTGCTCTCAGGAAATTGTATATTTAGCCAATAATGTAAATATGTTATTGGTTTTTTACGTATTTAAAAGCATACAATAAACCAATGTCTACTTAAACGTTTACATAAAAAACATTAACTGTCATGTCAGCTTAAATCTGACATAAGCACGCAGTTTTTTAAACAGTTTTCGTTGTATACGGGACCGTTTTCAGACTGCATAGAAAACTGCGCAAAAAACTGTCCTGTATATAGCGGGCTTAAGTTAAAGTCATTTAAGGGAACTTAGTGAAGGTGATAATAACAAGGTCGAAGTCGTCAGTAACAACGTAAGAGTCATCTGTAACTAGGTCATAGTCGACAATAATAGTGGAAAAATCATCCGCGACTAAGCTTGTATATTATATTTTATAACTTTGACTTTATTTATAATTCATATAGTACCCACCTTACTTCTAAGTATTTTGATAACTTAAAAAAACCCGTACAAAATGCATTAAAGCAAGATGATCAGTCTCACGTAAAAATATTAAATATATAAATATTTCATATTGACCACTATCGGGAATCGAACCCGCGACCTCATGCATGGTATCCAAACGCGCTACCGCCATGCCACGATTTCAATCGATTCATATGTCAAATATTTTTCATTTGTTGACTTAATTTTTTTTAAATAATGAAGAGATTTACATGAAAATATTCCCGTCAAACTTTTATATTTCTTCCCCTAAATTAAATACGACGTGATTTAATACCGCGCTGGTTGACCTAACAATGAAAAATTTTGAAAAGCAGAAATAATTTACGACCCTTTCTGCTTATATTTTTTGGCTTTGACAGCTTAACGCGCAGAATTGGGGGTAATTTCCATCGCGGAGTTTTTCCGAAATAATTTTAATGGAACAGACATCAAATGTAAATTAATTAGCCGTAAAATAATCATGACTTTAACACAAATTAAATTCTCTAGGTACCTGAGAGCCAAAAAGACTTACATAAAAAACAGCAAAACGTCGAGCTGACCATTCAATATTTATTTATTTATTACATTTCACATTTAATATAATCGCAATAATGGGATGGCGACTCAATCAGTAGAGACCCATGCCAATGATCTGGCCCCGACTCACTAGATAGTCCGTGTCGAGTCAGGGCATTGTAGTATTTACACAACACATTGTAGTACTAAACATTATTGAATATTTACATAATTAGTATAATAGAACCAAGTTTGGATTTCACAAATTTAGAATTTACAAAACAATATTTTTGTATACACCAAATTTTTAATAATTACATAGCTATATTTTTGCAGGCATTTTCAATATAACACGACCCATTAGACTTTATCCAACTAACGACAACCGACCCTTTATTTGGAGAAGTCGGTTAATATATATAATTATTATATTCCCGGGGAAAACCCGTTTGATTGTTCTGAATTACTTATCCCTGATAAACTTTAGAATACGTTTTTAAACCTTAATCACAGATTAAAAGTATCGAACGGGGATACCACACCACAAAGAGCGAAATCTACTAAGTCCGAAGCCATTTTATCGAGTAGTATACGTCTATATAAGGAGTTCTTAGTATAGATATTCATAACAATATCTTATATTATAAAGTTTAAAGATGCCGGTTTATACGGCCAGCTGGAATATAGAGAAAAAGCAGATCGACATAAAAAAAAAACCGACAAGCGCCGATGATTTGAGACTGGATGAGAAAGTATGCCGTTTTTAATTTTTTATGTCTTAGCCTTGGCTCTCTTCGGAAGCAAAAAGCTCAGTCAAGTGCTCGGCTCGGCGAAATCGCGGTATAGGAGCATGTATGTCATTGTGATCGCTCGGAAATCGAGTAGCGTTTAGCACGTGATTGCAACGTTTTTAACTACGTTCAAAAGAATCCTTTTATTTAGAAGGAAAAATTTTTTTTAGATTTTTAATTCTTCCTTGAAAATTTTTTTTTGTAATAAATTTTCAAATTTAAAAAATTTAAATTCCGGGGTAAAGTCAAAACAACCCAAATTGGGGAAAAAAAAAAACCTTGGCCCCCACTGGTTTTTGTGTAAATTATTTTTTTAAACAAAAGCGAAACCCCAAAATTTTTTTATTGGGGGAAATTTAGAAACGGGGGAAAAGGGTTTTGGAAAAAAGGGAAAAACAAATTTTTTCCCGTCCCCCCAGGGAAACAATTTTAAACCACCCCCGGAAAATTTTTTAA